>PVLD010002251.1:0-171636 GCA_004027595.1 Dinomys branickii
TTTAACCTTATGTAGAGGCTTCAGTACACCTTCAAGTCTCTCCTAGAAATCCAGCTCTAAACTTGGTCCTTGGTGTATGTACCAAAGATGAGGTGTGTTGAGAGAGGACAGGAATATTAATAGTAGTAATAAAGTACCATTGTCCTCAGTAAAACTTAGTCACCTGCCTACTCAAAGTACAGAAAAGACACCTTCCAATTACTGTAAGGCATTTGTTTTATTGGTGATCAAAGAAAAGCATAACAGATACATTCTTCCATGGATTTGACATAACCTGATGAATGTTAAAATCATGACTCACTGAATCATAAAAAGGATGCACAATTTGGAAGATTAGAGTTGGAAAGGGTTGGAGATTTCTAAAATCTGTAGCTATAGATTAAGTTAATGTAAACATTAATAAAGAGAGTTGAATTGACACTGTTAAGTCAAAAAAGCTAATAGAACTATAATAATATAGTAGTATAATGTAGTAGTTTATTTTTTTGAGACAGGGTTTCACTATTCAGTTTTGGCTGGCCTTGAACTCACTTTGTAGCCCAGGCTGGCAATATAGTACTTATATAGTATATAATATTTTAAATATAATTACATTAAGATTGTATTTGTATGATAGGGTTTCCTTTGGAAGAAATTTAGGAATATGGATCAAGGGTTCATTACAAATTTATTTTTTTCTATCCACTAATTTCATTCTAAGGATTTATGTGAAGTAAACAATCTTTCATTTTCCATATATTTTAGTATACATTCATTTTACCACACATCAGGTTTCACTATTTTCATAGATACACTAACATATTTTTATCATGCCCATCCCACCATTATGATTCCTTTTTCCCATTCTCTTCCTTTTGAAGAAAACAACTGAAAAAACAAATGTCTTTTTTCTTTTGTTTTTGTTTTTGAGATGGGGTCTTTCTGTGTAGTTCAGGGTGGCCATGAACTCACTTTGTAGCCCAGGCTGGCCTCGAACTCACAGTGATCCTACTGCCTCAGCCTCCTGAGTGCTGGGATTACAGGTGTGCACCACTATGCCTGGAACTTTTTCTCTTTTTATATGAAATGATTCTATAAACATTATTTATGATAACAAAAAATTGCAAATAACCTAAGTATATGATAACCGGAAAATGTTAATAAATAATGGTTCATCTACCATATAGAAAATTATAGTCATAAAAAATGATAAAGTCATTAAAATGTTTGTGAAACTTTCAAAATAACCAAAAGCAGACAAGTGTGGTGGCACACACCTGTAATCCAGCTGCTTAGGAGGCAGGAAGATCAAAAGTTTGAAGCTATCCTGAACAATTTAGCAAGATCCTGTCTCATAATAAAATTTTAAAGGGCTGGAGATATAGCTCAGTGGTAAAGCACTTATCTAGCATGTATAAAGCCCGGGGTTCAGCCCTCAGTAACATGCATGCACGCACACATACACAAAGCCGTTAATTTGCCTATAAGAGCATTTCTGTGAATAAATCAGCATATAAAATTATATATACAGCTGGGTGAGGCGGTGCATGCCTGTAATCCCAGCACTCAGGAAGTCAAGGCAGGAGGATCACCTCCTGCCTCAACTGGCAAGTTCTGAGGCCAGCCTGGGCTAAAAAGTGAGCTTAAGGCCAGCCTGAAATGCATAGCAAGACCCTGTCTCAAAAAACAAACAACAACAAATACATACACACACACACACACACACACAGTGACAGAGACAGAGACAGAGACAGAGACAGAGAGAGAGAGAGAGAGAGAGAGAGAGAGAGAGATCCAAGTTTGGTGTACTTCCAGTGCTTGGACACTGAAATAAAAGAATCCATTTAGCCCAGGAGTTTGAGACCAGCCTAGCTAGGTAACATAGCAAGACCTTCATCTCAAAAATAAGTTTTTAAAAACATATACAATATAATTTGAGTCATATAAATGTGTATATTTTAAAATTTGAAAAAATATACCAAAATATTAAAAAATGGTATAATGAATACAAGTTTTGTTGATGGCCTTTGTACTTTTTGTATTTTCCAAATGTTAGAAAAGCAATTACTCTGTGGAGGAAAAAAGCTGCATTTTTTCACATTGCTGAATATACTATACTCCCAGATTAAATTAATGAAGATTGGCCTGTAGTGGTGGCACACACCTGTAATCGCAGCACTCAGGAGGCTGAGGCAGGAGAATTGCTGTGAGTTCCAGGCCAGCCTGGGCTACATAGTGAGACCCTGTCTCAAAAAAACCAAAAGTAAATAAACAAATAAATTGATTAATTAATAAAGATCAACAAAAAGAAGATCTAACAGGGCCCATGGGAAGAAAAGATGTTCGGCGCCGCTTCTTCCAAAGAGCAGAAGCTACTGTTGGGCTTTTTGTTGGCACAATTAAGCAGCGCTAGATTTTTAAGAGTATTTGTGGATAGCTTTCAGGAAACCACTAGCGGAACCAGAGGAAAGTCCACCTTCCAATGTCACAGTAGAAGATAAGAGCAAATAAAACCTAGTCTGCAGAGCAAACGACAAAAATGAAAAGAAAGGGCAGGCACACGTGACAACCAAGACGCAGCAACACGGCAGCAGTGAGACTAAACGCGATAAGTTTAGAACTGCCTTCATGATAAGTTCAGGGACTCTTACATTTAGGGTCCCTATTAATTGAAAAAGCCTCTCAGATCATGGTGAAAACTAAATCCAATATTTTGCTGCTAATAAAAAATACACCTAGATAAAATAACATAAGAAGACTATTTAAAAGATAGGCAAAAATGTAATAAGCAAGCTCACAATGAATGAAAGATAGCACTATGAACCTAAAATTGAATTCAATACAAGAAACTTGAGTTGTTATTTTGACTTCATATAAAGGTTACACAAAGAAGACAAATAGCAATAGAGACAATTCACAAGAGGAAAATACAATTTGTCAGCTATGGGAATGTGGTAGAACCAATACTTCTGTGTATCTGGTTTCCCTCTCCTTCCTGGGCATGTGGAAAACTATATTGGCCAGTTGCCTTTCGGTAACATGGGGCCTGCTGCAGCATAGACAGTGGAATGTGAAGGACTCCTCACCATGGACACCGCACGATACTCCTCCTTAGCAGGACAGACTCAATACTGCTATGAGGTCACAAGGTACAAGAGGCCTGGATATCTTACTTATTGCAGGGAGAGCAGCTTCCCTACAAGTTGACCGCTGGTGCTGACTTTGCGCATGAAGAAATAAAACCATGTTCTTTTAAACCTCTGAGATTTAGTACCTTATTTGCTATTGCAGCATGGCCTATTCTGTCTTAATACTGCCCAAATAATCAGGAAGTTCAGATTAAACTATGACTTTCAATTTGTTGGAAAAAATTTAAAACATTACTATCCAGCACAGTGGGGATAAATAATTCAATAAATGGGTCAAATGGGTAGTCTCCTAGAGAAATATGCACCTTTACCCCTACTTCACACCAAACATAAAATATATTCCAGAGAAATTGTAACTCTAACTGTGAAAAAATAGTTATTGTGAGAAAACGGGAGAATATTTCCATGATTTTGAGTTAGGCAAAGGTGTCTTAAACAAGACATTGGGTATGCTAATAATAAGGGACAAATCTGACAGATTGAACTATACTAAGGTAAAGAACCTGATCAGCAACACTCCTTTTAAGAGAGTGAAGGCAAATGAATGGGAAAAATATTTTATATATATATATATATATATATATATATATAATAGAAGACTTGTATTCAAGATATATAAAAAGCAAAACCTACCAATCAAAAAAGAAGAGACAGACACAATTCTAGAAAAACAGTCGCCCCAGAAAACCTTGAACAGTTACTTCACAAAAGAACATAACTAAATGGCCAAGAAACACATGACAAAATGCTAACTACCTTTAGTTTACAGAAAGATGTAAATAAAAGCCAAATTGAGGTACCACTCACCAGAAAGGCTAATATGAAACAGATGCAATGCCATTAAGGGATGAGCACTTGGGCTGGGGATATAGCTCAGTGGAATAAGCGCCTGCCTAGCAAGCACAGGGTCCTGAGTTTGATACCCAGTACCGCCAAAAAAAAAAAAAAAAAAAGGGATGAGCACTGGATACTCCTGTATGGTGGTGGGAGTGGAGATAGATGCCTTTGAAGATGGGAGGCAGTAACCAAAGTGGGTTAAGCATACCCATTAATTCTATTCCTAGGTATATACACAACAGAAAAATGTGTATTCATCAAAGGACAGCTCAAGAATGTTCATAAGCAGCACCATTTATAATAACTAGAAAATCATCAAAATGCTTCCCAGAGTAAATACATTGTAAAACATTCACACAAGGAATATTGTACAGAAATAAGAGTTTATATCCTCAGCACATATCTTTCTTTCCTGAGCTCAGATTAGTCACCCCTTGCATGTTCCATGAGCCTTTCAAATTTCATCCTTTTATATTCATTATCTTGGATAAAAACAAGGCCAGAAATAAGAGCCAGCGTAAGATCCAATTCTCCAAACCAGAGAGTCATAGCTTTCTTCTACTCCCTACTTCCCATGTTCCCATTCCTTACCAGTCCCTAACTTTACATTACCCACTAAAAAGGCTTCTTAATTCATCTCCTCTCATCTACCCATCCATCCACCCACCCACCCATCCATCCATCCATCCACTCACCCATCCATCCATCCACCCATCCATCCATCCACCCATCCATCCATCCATCCATCCACCCATCCATCCATCCACCCACCCATCCATCCACCCACCCATCCATCCATCCACCCATCCATCCATCCACCCATCTACCCATCCATCCATCCATCCATCCATCCACCCACCCATCCATCCATCCACCCACCCATCCATCCATCCATCCACCCATCCATCCACCCACCCACCCATCCATCCATCCATCCATTCACTCATCCATTCATCTGTCCATCCATCTATCTTTCTGCCACACCCTTAGTTCAAGCTTTTATTTTGTCCTCCTAGACCATTGCAGCAGCTTTCTACCTAACCTTCCTGCCTTTCATTTCAGTCGCCGTGGCCATATTTGTGATAGCAAATCTGAGTGTACTTTTCCACTTTAAATCTCTGATGTGACTACTCTTAAGTGACTGCATAAAGTTTAAACTCTAGCACTGTGATTTTTTAAAATCTTGTTATCATTTGCCCATCTTTCTATCTTACCTCATGAGAATCCCAGACTCCCACTACACCAAAGTTATCACAGTGGCCCAAAACCTACACATTCTGCTTCACTTCCTTTGGCTAAGTCTAGCTTAGAATTCTCTCCCTTGCCTGGCCCATCATCTGAGACCCAGCTCAAGCCTTTCTTGGCTGAGAACGCTTCGGGGATCACATTTTTACATGGTTATAATCATGGAGTATGCCAATTCTCCATCTTGTTTTTATCAGTAACATTAAAACATGAACCATTTTCCAGTTTGCCAAGGTGCTCTTTGTAATGATCATTTATTAAGTTCTCTATGTTCTCTCCCCACACAGTCTGCTGCACATAACCTTTATTACATCACTTGTCACTTTGTTTTATAACTGTTTTTACATGTCCATCTTTCCCCACGCTGGCCCTGAGTGCCTCGAGGGCAGAAACTTTTCCTAAATTTTTTCTCTATACTCCTAGCTGCAAAGTAGAAATTCACCAGATGAAAGTGAATAATGAGTAAGTAACGGTGGGTTTGTTAGCCAATAAAACTAGTTTTTTCTTCCTTTTTCTCAATTCCTCAAGTGTTCTGTGGTTTGTTTATTTTTAAAATTTACCATCTTTTAAAACAGGAGGGCTCCCAGGAAGATCACAATTTCAAGCCCAGTTTGGGCAACTTAGTGACTTAGCAAGACCCTGTCTCAAAAAAAAGGTGGGGGATGTAGTTCATTGAGAAGACTCTTGATTCAATCTCCAGTACAGGAAAGAAAGAAAGAAAGAAAGAAAGAAAGAAAGAAAGAAAGAAAGAAAAAGAGAAAGAAATTTAAAATACAATTTTCAGTAACAGATTTAGCATTTTAAATTATTTTTGATTCATAAAATATCCTATAACTCCCAATTTTGCTTAATAAGTAGGTATGCAATGAAGAAAGACTAGGGAAACATTTCTCACCCATTCTTTTCTGTCATCCCTAACAGTTAATTCTTGCTCCTTGTCTAACTAATCCTCGCAGCAGCACTTGGTTCCAGTGAGTCCTCCCTCCTCCCTAGCCTCTGTCTTTATTTGTGTTCCGGGACACCATCCTGCTCTTCCCTCTACCTTGGTGACTCCACTGGTCAGTCCTGTGGCTGGGCCTCCCCTTCCTCTGAGTCATTAAAGATTAGCGCCTGCTAAGGCCTCATCCTTGATTCCCTTCCCTTCTCTTCCTACACTCTCTGACCTCACTCTTTGTCCTGCATGCTCAACCCTGCCTCACTTTAGAACCACCTGAGAAACTTTTACATTGACTACCCTATCAGGCCCTTTTTGGATTAGAATTTCTGAGGACGCGGGATTTCATAAGTTCAAAACCAACTCAGGTGATTATAACCAGCCTTGAACATGACGCTTGGTGGTTTTTAGTACAGGTGTATGCAACTTAGTTCAAAATACGCGGCTCTAGTCCTGACTTCCTTCTGAGCGTCAGCCTCAAATATCAACCTGCTTCTCATTCGTTTCTCTTGGTCTCTCTAGTAACTGGTGTATCCAAAACAGAGATCTTGATTTTTGCCCCTGAACCTGCTTTCCCTGACTCTTCCCATCTCTATAAATGGTTCCATCATTTAGAAGTTCAACCCAAAATCCTAGCAATGCTCTTTGATTCCATAGTTCCTGTATCCACATAATTAAGTCCTTATTTGCTGTACATTAAAAACATATTCCTGACAGCCAGGAGTGGTGGTGCATGCCTGTAACCCCAGCACTTGGGAGGCTGAGGCAGGAGGATCGTTGCAAGTTAGGGACCATCCTAGACTACAAAGTGGGTTCAAGGCCAGTCTGAACTGCATAGTGAGACCCCAGCTCAAAAAGACCCCCAAAAAAGTATATTCCTGAGCCTGGCATGGCCGTTACCTTTCTGTAGTCGCAGCTACTCAGGAGGCTGAGGCAGGAGGATCACTAGTCCACCAGTTGGAGATCATCCTGGGCAATTTAGGAGACCCTGTCTCAAAAATAAATAAATGAATAAATAAGCAAATAAATAAATAAAAAAGTTTCTGTTGGGGGGCTTAGCTTAGTGGTGGAGTTCTCATCAGCCATATACAAGGCCCTGGGGCTGAGCCATGGAAACCAAAAAATGTATCTTCCAAACTCCTGCATTCCTGCTCTCCATTTCAACAAATATATTTCCACTTGCATCATTGCCTTGCTTAAAAGCCTGTAGTTGTTTTCTGCATACCTGTGATAGTTAACTGATTGTGTCAACCTGAGTAAGACCGCCCAACTAAATGGGCTTAGCGTAGTTCTGGGTGTGGAGGACCCACTCTAGGGAGGATTGCCGCCTGAACAGGATAAAAGGGAAGTGAAAAAGGAAAGCTGCTCTTTGTGTTTCTTGGGAAGAGTTCCAGTCTTCACCTTCACCTTGGGTGTCATCTCCGAGCTCAGTGTGAAAATCCTGGGTTCAAAACCTAATACCATCACCAAAAAAAAAAAAAAGGAGCTTGACCAAGGTCTTAAGGGAAGAAACCAGAACTGGAACCCAGGTCTGCTTAGAGCTAAGCTCCATGCTCTGCTTATGTACTTTTTAATTTCAGCTTTTACAGATAGGCTACTCGATTTCTGGATGGAACATCATGGAGCTTTGAAGGACGGCCGGGAGCTGAAGGGAAGTGTGCTCTTCAGCCTTTCAGCCTGTCTTCCTGAATAGCTTTCCTCCTCGTCAGCTCAGCACAAGAAAGACACACAGGCCTGGTGAAAGCGCTTGGTACAACAGCCCTAACCTAGTCTAGAGAGTAAGAAGAAACA
The DNA here is from genome assembly GCA_004027595.1 of Dinomys branickii. Lineage (NCBI taxonomy): Eukaryota > Metazoa > Chordata > Mammalia > Rodentia > Dinomyidae > Dinomys > Dinomys branickii. The sequence continues at coordinate 7,936 of PVLD010002251.1, forward strand.
GAAACAAAAACAAGAAAAGCAAACAAACTGCATCAGCAACTCCAAGTCAGAAGATCAAAGTAACCAAAAACTGTCAGGCAAAACAAGAGGAAAACTACAGAGCAGCTTAAAACCTTCACAGTCTCAAGAGAGTCAGAGCTGTTGTCAGTACAATGCTTTCCTCTTGCTAAACATCTATAGACTGATTAACCTGAAGAAATGTAAATGTGGAGTATAGGATTTGTACCTGTTTCTTAGTTCGGGGTATCAGTTTAACTTAACATTATCAAAACAGTCTTAATTTTCAAGTACTTAATTTTCAAGCCTTTCTATACTGATGACTATTAAATTTTATAATACTTTTATTGCACTGGGTAATTCAGTGCATTTCCAGTGCTGTAATTTCCAGTGACTCTGCCTGGTGTTCTGAGGTAGTTTGCACCTGCTCCAGTTACAGCTTTTTTATAGCCTCATCTAGTGATGGATTTGAAGTCTACTCTAGTATTTCTTATTACACCAGAAAGGGTCTTATATTCCCTATAAGAAGATATGGAACAGCAATTACCAGCTCTGTGGGGACATTGGCAATGCTGCCACGATGACAAGCACGGTTGCCGTGGTGTGACCAATTTATTCATTTCCTTAATAACCTTCAGAGTTGTCGTGCGTCATCCCTGTCTCTTCTAAATTACAGGCCACCCTCTTATTCCCAAACCAAATGAATATACATGACGGCAGTTCTTCTTTCTCATTCTCATTTCAAAGACCTAATTCTTCATAATCTAGCAGTGAAAAGAACAAGACAAGACATGAGTTGGAATCTTGATTACGAGGCTAAAAGGACAGAGAAGGAGTGGATTCCTCTTGTGGCCCCTTATTTGTCCTCTAGACATCTTGCAGGGCCTTGGAAATGTGGGGAGGCTCCTTTCTGCTGTGTGTCTGACATTTAAGCAGCTACCTCCTTCCACTTCTAAGAAGAAAGGAGGAAGAAGAGAAGGAGAAGCAGCAGGTTTTGGTTTGACAAGCAGCAGTATTTGTTCTATACATCAATTTCATTATTCGCAATCAAAGCATATTTAAAGGAGCCACGAAAGAGCAGGAGAACATGTTTGCCTTCCCAGGTCCCAGTGCCTCCACGGAGAGTGATGGGCAGAGAAATTCAGATGCGGAGCTGGCGACAAGGGAAGCCTTAGAATATCATCAGCTGTTTTACAGTATTGCTGTCTTTCTCCGTGGGTTTGGGTCATTGAAAGCACAGATTAGTAATGTGGGAGTGCTGCAGACTAAGGAGACCAATTGTCTTCTGCCGTTCATGCAAACAGGAGGCGCTATGGGAACCAAGAAGATTGCAACACGTTTTAACTTGTAGCTTCAGTAGCACACGAGCGTTTTCTGCACTGGCTTAAAAATAAGCGACTGTAAAGATTTCAGACTAAATTTTCACTCCTGTAAATACTGAAAATGAATCACTTGAAATGATGGATGGAGTCATTGAGCATAAAGACAATGGCAAGAAGAGGTATTTTTCACTTTCAAGTTCAGCACTGGGGACAATGACTTTCATGAGGTCTAATAAAAATGTTAAGAAGTTCAGAGATCTGGAGCTTCTAAATATGATTAGCTGCCAGGTGTGGTGGCACACACCTATAATCCCAGCACTCAGGAGGCTGACCCAGGAGGATCATTGCGAATTCGAGGCCAGCCTGGTCTACATAGAGAGTTCAAGGCCAGCCTGACTGTATAGCAAGATCTTGTCTCAAAAAAAGACAAAGATAATAAAAATATGAACAAATAAGTATGATGAGCTCTGACGGCAAGAATTGAGGAGGTAACCGTTTTTTGGTTTTTTTTTTCAGTGTTGGGGATTGAACTCAGAACCCTGTACTTACCAGGCAGGCACTGAGCTATATCCCCAGCCCCTGTTTAGAATAGATTCATTGTATAAGAACCTTGTTGAACACAGACAGTTTCCTTCTGGATTATGAACAAAAACAACAACCATGGGCCATTTGTTCTAATTTTTCAACAGGCACTGAAAGAATTAATGTTTCCTTGAAGGAAATAGCTGAATCAAACCCCAGAGTTGATGGTGCAAAACTCATCACCAAGACCAGAAAATGGCCAGAATCACAAATGAAAACAGCTGCTGTTCTGTTTCTGGACTTGGGTTAGTATGAGCCGTTCCATACATCCACACAATGAGTACAAAGGCTCTGAAATATTTGTAAGCGTCTGAAAAATCCAAAGTAAAAAATCGAGCTATCCATTGGACTCAAGCCTTCTGGTGTCTTTCCGTTCCCCCAGAGCCGCCCCACCCACCACAAGAGCATCATCAAGGTTCTAGGCCTTCTTCCCGCCTCAGCTCCTCCAAGGCTGCCAGCTGCCTCTGGCTTTCCCTGTCTTTCATTCTTCTGGTTCCATTCTTCTCAAGCCAGTGAGCTTCCTTATTCCTATGACAGACCATTTGCTGAACTTACCCTGGATCAATTAACCACTGATTCTGTTTGTTTTGTTTACTGTTAGACCTGAGCGTCTAGGAAAAATCCCTACCAACCTAAGAAATATTGATATTCATGATAGATATCTCTAGGAATAGGAGTATAGGAAAATCACCTTCTCTTTTCTAACAGATGTAAAAGGAGAAATAGAAAATCAAGCCAGGTGTGGTGGCCTGTACCTACAATCCCAGCACTTAGGAGGCTGAGGCAGGAGGATCACTCAGAGTTTGAGACCAGCCTGGACTACCTAATGAGTTCAAGGCCAGTCTGAGCTACATACTGAAACCTTGTTTCGAAACAAAACAAAACAAAACAAAACAAAACAAAATGTAGTGACACACATCTATAATCCCAGTGCCTGGGAGCTGAGGCAGGATCATTGTTGTGAGTTCAAATTCAGCCTGGGCTACAAAGTGAGTTCAAGCCTAGCCTGAGTTGCATAGTGAAACTTTGTCAAAAAAAGACAAAATAAATCAGTTTTTGTCAATCAGCATAGTAAAAATTCAAAAGAAACACCAATGTATATTCATACTAGTAGATGAAAATGGAATGAAGAACAGAATTTTATAGTCCAAAATACTTCTCCCCAAATACTTATTAATTGCAAAAAGATGGAAGAGCAAACCTGACAGACACCTTATTAATTAAGTGATCAAATATTGCCACTAAAAATGGGTCAAACTGACACCATGAACTACTTATTGGGATGCAGTAAGAGTTCGCCTTTGCTTCCATGATATTCTAGCATATTCTGAGCCTAAGCAAAAGGAAACTTCAGATAAGCCTATATTGAGAGACCTTCCACAAATTTATTGACTTGTAGTCTTAAAAATGGTAAGTTGTGGAAATCAAGGAAAAACTCAAGAACTGTTTCAAGTGAGAGACCAGAGAAATACGGCAACTTCTCTCTTTTTTTTTTTTTTGCGGTACTGGGAATCGAACTCAGGACCCTGCGCTTGCTAGGCAAGCGCTTATTCCACTGAGCTATATCCCCAGCCCTAACTTCTCATACTATAAAGAATATTATGGGGACAGGTGGCAAAATATGAATAGGGCCTCTGGACAAAGCATACATCAGAATTATTTGTACTATTCCTGCAACTTTTCTATAAGTTTGAAATTATTTCAAATAAATTGTTTCAAAATAAAAAAGTTTAAAAGCCTGCTTTTCCACTTAAAAAAATCAAAACTTTGGATACACAAAAGAATAAATGAAACACAGTTATGTTAATGCTATTTAAAAATTAAAATGTCCATCTGTGAATTTACCACTCGGTTTGAGAAATAAAATATGTATCAATAACACTAAAGCTTCCAGCTAAAGCTCTTCTCTACTCAACTCCCTGAAGGAGCTATTATCTTTCTGAACATATTTTATCATCCCTTGCTTTTACTTAAAGACAAGAGCAAAATAAAAAATAGGCAACAGGAAGGAAGGAGGTGGTGCAGTCCTGTTATCCCAGCACTGGGCAGGCTGAAGCAGGAGGGTCACAAGTTTGAGGCCAGCCTGGGCCTACATAGTGAGACCATGTCTCAAGTAGGCAGATCTTTTTCAAATAGGAAGGGGGACAGAGGAGGGGGATGGAGGTAGGGAAAGAGGATTAAAAAAATAACTGAAAGGAAAAAATGGAAATAGAGCTTTTGCAAGGGGGACAGGGACCAAGAACTGGAAGGAGCAGGGAAAGATGGGAAGGGAAGGGGACAAAAAAGAATCAGTTGTGTTATGTACATGTGCCAACTCCCCCAATAACTGTGATCATTCTATACTGCAAACGTGCACAATAAAATTTTTAAAAAGTAATATCTCTGCTTATACGAGCTGACTCACTTATGTTTAGTACATACAAACACAGGTAAGTAAAATAAAACCTATCACATTTTCTATTAAAACAAAAATACACAGAGGGGTTTTTAAAAAGGTCTACCACACCTTTAGAAGTTCCTAAGTAATATTCCCTGATAACTAAAGTCTAACTTTTTCTCCCATTTTAATCCAGGTTAATTTTATTCCTTTTCTAAATCATCTGTTTTATCCTTTTCTATCTACATGGTTTTGTAGGTTTATAGATACTTTTCATATAATATGGATACTTTATATACTATGGATATTATCTTTGCCTGTATACATGTTTTTGGGGTTTTTTGAGAAAGGGTCTCGCTATGCAGTTTAGACTGGCCTTGAGCTCACTTTGTAGCCCAAGCTGGTCTTGAACTCACAACAATCCTCCTGCCTCAGCCTCCCAAGTACTGGGATTACAGGTGTGCACCACCATGCCTGGCATAAATGTTGAAAATACTTTATCCTAGTCAGATGCTTGTCTGTTAACTTGGTAACATTTGTTATGCTTTTCATTATTTTAAATAATTCAAATATTGGGTAATGTCTGCCACTAGTTTTATTTATAACCAGAAAGTTTCTTACCTTATCAAGGAATTATTTTTTTTAAATGTTCTCATAAATTTGTAATCATATTTGTACATAGTTTTTATGGTAAGCTCTTTAATCTAGGAGTAATTGATTCTTTGTTTATGATGTAAGGTAGGGATCTAAATTGATATTTTTCATCTGTAGCAAGCAGAATAATGGTTCTACAGAGCTGTCCACACCCTAAACCCCAGACCTATGGACACATTACCTTATGTGGCATAAGGAGTTTTCCAGATGTGGTTAAAATTACAGAATTTGAGATGAGGAGATTACTCAGAATTAGCTGGGTGGGCACAATTTAATCACAGGAGTCCATAACAATGGAGACACTTCCCCGGCGGTAAGGAAGAGAGGGAACTACAGCAGAGCTGTTACAAAAATGTAGCGCTATAGGCTTTCGAGATAGGAGAGGGGACAAGAGGCAAAGAATGAGCATGGCTCCTAGAAGCTGGGAAAGGCCAGAAAAATAGATGCTTACCTACAGGCTCCAAAGAAAGAATGAAGCATTGCTAATCTCACTTCAAGACCAGGCTCAGATTTCTGACCCACAGAACTATAAATACATTTGTATTGTTCAAGGTGCCAGGTTTTTGGTAATTTGTTAATTAGAAAACAATATCTTCTTCTAACTAGCAACTTTGATTAAATATTCCATCCATTTCTAACCAAATTAAAATACTGTCTTTCCTAGATAGGCAATTCCCAAGCACACATGCTTTCTGAACTCTCTACCCTAATCCATTCACCAGGATGTTTGACATCCATTCATTAGAATGGATTTCACTCATCAGAATGGATTTCGTTTATCAAAATTGATTTTTTCCTGATACATAACCAAGTGTTAATTACTATTACTTAACAATTTTTTATTTCAACTCCTTCCTCTCCATTCTTACCTCTTTAATTAAAATGTCATCACTTCTTCCTTCTTTCCTAATACCTTAACTACTGTCTTTAGCTTCACTCCTATTGTCTTCTCTGTTGCTAGAATTATTTAAATGCAAATATCATCAGATCTCCATCCTTTAAATCCTTTATGGCTATCCTCCATCTTCAATAGAGTCCAAACTTCTTGGTTTAGCAAATAAAATTGGCGTCACAAATGACCCTTTCTATTCACCAGTGCATCTTCTGGTCTCCCTAGCAGATACTGTCTACTCCAGACACCAAATAACCTGAAGCTCATGGAGTACATGACATGCTTTGAATCTTCTGTAACTTTGGTTGTGTTGCTGCTTCCGTTTAGCATATCTTCCATTCTTCTTCTAATTCAATTAGGACAGTATATTCAAAGCAGAAAAGTCTCAAGCAAGTTTTCTGCGTTCCTCTATGTTGGACTGATCCAAGGAGTGCTCTTCATTTCGATGCCCAGAGCAGCACAAATAGATTCTTCTAGCACATGCATACATTTTTTATTGCAATTATTGTTTTCCCGTCTCACTAGATATCGGAGTCTTCATAGGCAGGAATTATTTTTCATTTTTGTTATCCACAGTACCTAACAAAATACTAACACACTTATAACAACATGAAAAATAATTAACTAAGCGATACCTCTTGTTAAAACCCAGGCTAAATACTTTTCATAATTCTATAACTGCTAAGTGTCAGCTCATAATTTTGAGTTCTGTAAAATCACTTTTAACTAAAAATAATATTGTCCAGCCTGTTCACTCATCTTATGTGCAAGCTTGGCTACAGTGACTTTGGGATATTTCCAAAGAAAGAAAGTTTCCTCCCTTGAACAAATTCAAAAGAATATGACTCAGGCTCTAAATAAACCCAGAAGAGATGTTCTTAAATATTTTGAGTAGGAATGGCATTGTCGGATTATTTTGATAAGAATAATCCTCATTCAAATGCCTATGGAAGCTAGCAGATTTAATGGAGGATCTCTTCTGTTCTCCCCACAACTGAGTATAAACATCATACTTAGCCCGCATCGTGCCATATGGAAATGATACATTTGAGTCTCTCTTTGCCATTATCAGTGGTTCTCATCAGGATGCTAATATGAATACTTTCTGGTCGAGATATTTTTGATTACTATAATGATGAGAGGGATGTATCCCTGTTATCTAGTGTCTAAGATGCCAAAAGACTGCAGGATGCAAAACAGTCCTGTACAGCAAAGAGCTATCCTGCCCTAAATGCCCAGAGTGACACCATCAAGAATGTGACATTAAAAAAAAAAAGAATGTGATATTATTTTTTACTTCATATTAGCTAGGAGAAGCCTAGCACTAAAAGCCACTCTAAATTGAAACAGCAAAGGAATGTGAACAGAAATACCTCATCATAGTTTAAGCTTTACCTCATCACTGGGTTTAAATAATTACTTTGTAATCATCTTTCATAGTAACTTTCTTATCCCTGGCTTGTGTAATTTAAGAGAGATGAATAATAGAAAAATAAAGTCATTAAATCCAGATATTTCTTTTTCTCTCTTTTTGGTTAGTTTTGGTAAGGTTAGTGCTAATAAAAATAGCAAACAAAGTTCATTTTTAGTACTTTCTTCCATCAATTCACCCATCTGTAGGAATCACCTTCATATTTTGGCGTTCACTTCCAGTAACCTCAATGTGGTATCACGCTAAGAAATAGCTATCCTGGCTTGGAATATGTACACCTCATGTGCCATTTCTTCAGGGTCCAAGATCTTCATTGTCTGATCTGATAATCCAGGTGGTGCCTAGATAATATTTCTAAATTGCCTCTCTTTCATCTGCAACATACTATGAAATGTTTACAATAGTTGGATGTGGTGGTGCATGTCTGTAATCTCAGCTATTCCAGAGGCTGAGGCACAAGGCTCTGGGATTTGGCCCCCTCCACTGAAAAAATAATGTAAGTAACTGCAATCAATAACTGCAACTGTTCTTTTTCACTGTGACTTCCCACCCGAACAATACAAGGTGAGTCATGTTGAAGTGGCATTGTTATTTGGAAGACCAGGCTAAGGAAGGTAAATTTAGGATACATTCAGTTTGAATGTAATGAAATATATTTGGGAGGTTCACAGTCATTTCTGTACATTGTTGAATTAGTGCCAATCATAGAAATGTAGGAATCATTTTTATGAAAATTCTGCTGCCCACTCTGCTAACTCACCTGACACCATGTACAAAAGTACAAGGCTCACTAGAGCTCATTATTAAGCTGCTACAATAGCACACTGGTGACAGACTGTTCAGGGAGTGTCTTCATTCAAGGGTAGTTTCATTAGTCACTGACCAGATAACTTTATCGAAAATCTGGTAGATGAAAGAAACTAGATAAAAGTTTTCTCATATTTGACAATCCAAAAATTTTACATGACACTTCCAATATACACTAGGAAGCTATTATGGTTTGGATATGGTTTGTCACTGCCAAAAACTCATGCTGAAACTTGATTCTCCAATGTCATGGGGGCACCGATATGAGAAATGTATTAATGTCTTTTTCAAGCGCAAACCTTGCCATGACCTTGACAAGAAGTCTCTAAGATCTCACAGATGTCCTTCGACACCGTTGGAAGAAGTGGATGGGAAGAGCCAGTCTCCACTCAAGTCTGAGTCAGAGCTGCTCAAGCGCCCCTATTTGAAGCATCCTTTCTCATAAGTCACACCCTGAATTCATTTTGCTTTTTTTTTCTTTTGAGACAGGGTTTGCTATGTATTCCAGGCTGGCCTTGAACTTGTGCCACCACACCCACCTCACTTTGCATTCCTAAATGAAGGGCACCCTTGCCAGGAGAAGCAAAGGGAACTGAGTTTCAAATGATCGTATTCCTCCCCCTGAAAATTAAATCTGTTGGCCCCACTGGCTCCTTAGATCTCCATGTTGTCATTTGCCCACATTAGCAGCCAATCTCACTGGACACATAGAGGGGGTTTACCCAGCAAGCCCAACATAAACCCCTCAGGGCATTTTGTGACACATTAGTATCACAAATCTCTGACCGTTCAATAGAATACATACAAATGTTGCAGACCAGATAGTGTCTTTTCTAGAGATTCTCAATAAAAATATTGGTATCTTTAAAGCTTGGAGAAGTCCGTAAATAAACTTTGAGTCAACATTTCCCAATCTAATTTAACCCTAGACTCATTTTTACAACTGAATACATTTCAGGAATTTTTGCTCTAAATATATGGAAGCTATTTTATTATTATTATTTTCATACCAGTGGAAAGCCTCCAAAGGACATTTGAATCTTAAAGAGCTCCTGTAATAGAAGAAAACATTTTGTAGCCAAGCCTGGTGGTATACATCTGTAATCCTAGCACTCAGGAGGCTGAGGCAGGAGGATTGCTGCCAGTTTGAGGCTAACCTGCGCTACATCATGACTTCAGGGACAGCATGAACTACATAGTGAGACTGTATATCAAAAAAAAAAAATCTGTAACAGTGGACTTCAGGTTAGAGATAGGTTAAAACAGGGTCATCTTACATGCTTCAAGTTCCAACTTTTTTTTTTTTTATGACACTGGGGATTGAACCCAGAGCCTCATACATGGAAGATAAGCATGCTACCACTAAGCTGCATCTCCTTTTTATTTTATTTTGAGACAATTACTTTCTAAGTTGCCCTGGTTGGCCTTGAACTCATCATGATCTTTCCTCAGCCTCCAGAGTAGTCAAGATTACAAGTGTGCACAACCACACCCAGCTATAAATTCCAACATCTTTTTTTATTTTAAAGAGAAAAGAACAGAAACAAAGACATAAACAAAACAACATGAAAACAATACAGAATTTCAAAACAAGGTGGTAAGAAATTAACAATGGCTGTTGTATTATATATTGTTATCTTCAGAGTGGTTACTCAAATAACCAGATCTAGGCATGTAAGATTGATCAAACAATTGAAAATTAACTTTTCCTTTCAATAAACCCATAGAACTTAGTAGTATAATTACCTTAGCTATCGTGTGTGTGTGTGTGTGTGTGTGTGTGTGTATTTCCCCTTCCTTCTTTCTTTTCTCTTTTCATTCTTCCCAGTTGTTCTTCCCTTTTGAGCAGTTTCTTTCATTTTTTTCAATACCTATTGTACTTTTCAGATTTTATTTACTCTTTCAGGTTCTTACAGTAGGGAGGCAATATGATATTTACATATGTGAGTCTGATTTACTTCACTTATGAGTATGGTCTCTAGTTGCATCCATTTACCTGTAAAAGCCCCTAGTTTATCTTTCTTTATAGCTGAGTAATACCCCATTGTATAAAAATACATCATTTTTATCCATTCCTCCATTGATGGGCATTAAGGTTGTTTCCAGCATTTAGCTATGACAAATTGTGCTGCTATAAACATGGGTGCACATATGTCACTGTGGTATGATGTTTTCAGTTCTTCTGGAAAAATTCCCAGAAGAGGAATAGCTGGATTGAATGGGACCTCTAATTCTGGTTTACTGAAGAATCTCCAGACTGATTTCCACAGTGGCTGCACCAGTCTACACTCCCACCAAGAGTGGAGAAAGGTTCCTTTTTCCCCACGGTCCCTCCAGCATTTGTTATTGGTTGAGTTCTTGATGAGAGCCATTTTTTCTGGGGTGAGATGTTTTAATTTGTATTTCTGAAATGACTATTGATGTTGAACATTTTTTCACGTATTTATTTTCCATTTGTATTTCTTTATCTGAGAAGTGTGTATTCACCTTAGATGCCCATTTTTGGATTGGGTCTTTGAATTTGGGGGGGCCTCATTTTTTAAATTCTTTATATGTTCTAGATAGAAGTCCTTTGTGTGAGGAAAAGTTGACTAAAATTTTTTTCCTAGTTCATAGGTTTTCTTTTTACCCTTTTGGTGATTTCTTTTGCTGTGCAAAAACTTTCCAATAAGATGAGATCCCAGTTGTTGATTCTTTGAAGTATCCTGTGCAGTTTGGTTTTTGTTCATGAACTTTCTGTCTACCCATGTCTTTAAGATTCCCACCTACTTTCTCTTCCAGCAGATTTAGTGTTTCCATTTTAATAGTTAGATCTTTGATCCATTTTGACTTTAGTTTATTGCATAGTGATAGACATGGGTCTAGTTTTAGTCTTTGGCTTGTGGAGAGCCAGTTTTTCCAGCACCATTTTTTAAAGAGGCCATGTTTTCTTCCATTGAACATGTTTAGCCCCTTTGTCAAAGATAAGATGAGTGTGTTTGTGGTTGTGTTTGCATCTTCTAGTCTGTTCCGTTGATCCTCAGATCTGTTATTTGTCAGTACAGTGCTGATTTTATCACAGTAGCTTTGTAGTATAATTTCAAACCAGGGATTGTGATGCCTCCTACCTTACCTTTGTTATCTAGAATTGCTTTTGCTATTCTAGGTCTCTTCTGGTTCCAGATCAATTTTAGGAATGTTTTCTCTAGATCTGTGAGGTATACTAATGGTATTTTGATCAGGATTGCATTGAATCTGTACAACAATTTTAGGAGTATGGCCATTTTCACAATGTTGTTTCTTCCTATCCAAGCACAAGGAATATCTTTCCATTTTCTGAAATCTTCTTTGATCTCCTTTTTCAGAGTACTGCAATTTTCACTGTATAGATCTTTTACTTCCTTTATTAGATTGATTCCTAAGTATTTCATTTTTTGGATGCTGTCGTGAAGGGTATGGTCTGTTGAATTTTTCTCTCAATGTGTTTGTTGTTTGTGTATAGGAATGCCATTGATTTTTGAGTGTTAACTTTGTATCCAGCTACACTACTGAATTTGTTTATTAATTCTAGGAGTCTTTTGGTGGTCTTCCATGTAGAGTATCATATCATCTGCAAATAATGATAATTTCACTTCTTCCTTTTCTATCCTTATTCCTTTTATTCTCTTTCTTTCTAATTGCTCTGGATAATATTTCCAGAACTAGATTCCAGCATGATCAGAATTGTTCTGGCTGTTGATAAGGCAGATCTTGAACCTCTTCACAAGAGAGAATTATGCTAGAAGATGTTGTTACTTGATTATGTTTCCATATTATTTTCACATTTGGAACTAGTGGCCTAATAGATCAATAATACTTCAACATATATACTTTTTAGATTTTAGTTGCAAAATCTATTGAATGATAAACATGTAAAGTCTGCTATTTTTTCTTGGTTAATAATAAAGTCCTTCACATTGCTATAAGAAATCTTGTGTAAATTAGCTCTTTAAACCCTTCTTCTCAGGTATAAACTTGTATAGTACTGGTAGCCACACATTTGGTTTAAAAAAAGCAATCTGTAAGCTCAACCATATGCTGACATAAATCAATGCATGAGCCCAGCAGTGATGCTTAGAAACATCAGTACTAGGAGTGAATAAAAGGTTTCCTTTAGGAGCAATGGACTCACCCCCAGTGAGACTCCATGAACCTTGTATCTTAAGACACATAAAATACTTTTCCGTAGTGGCCCATTGTTTTGTTTTCTTTTATTATTTAATGCTTTAATAATGTGATGGCTGTGGTTGTAGCAGGTGTGGATCTTTTTTCACTCTTACACTAAAAGTAAACGACTTACATGGCAGCGCAGGGAGAGCAGAGCTGGGGCTCACCATTGAAGAGATGCATTTAATCTCTCTGCAAATGAATGAGTTTCCCTGGAAGTGTAGGAAAATGGTTCTGAGCAGCTAGGGCTCCCGTATGCAGCTCTGCAGGCTGTGAACAGTACAATCTGCATAGCTCTGTACGGTAGCCGATGCTGCAGTCTTCAGGGAGGCTCTGTGCTTCAATCTTTGTACTTGCAGAACTAAATTAACTGAAGAAGGGCAGTATAGGCAGAAATCTTATGAAATCTTACGTTTTTTCTGTTCACACATGAACAAAGTTGATCACTTGTTATATAAGTAACACATTCTTTATTACGGTACAAAGTAAATTTTTGTAATGAAAAAATTTCAGTGAAATCAAATTTGACTAAAGCTCAGAAGTGAGGGCTATTGCGATTTTCCATTAAAAGGGGGGAAAAATCCACTCTGTTATTGTAGAAAAAAGAGGAAGGATTTGCAGCATTAGGTTCTTGGCAGCCGCTACCTGAATCATTACTCTGCTCATTTTCTGCTCTTTTCCTAGCACAGCCCTCTCCTCAATCAGCTCAAAATGCAGACTGTCTATGGCTGACATGTTGGAGTCAGCAGCAAAATTTCCCTGAGATGCGGTTTTTGTACATTTGCTGACAGTGGAGACGGAACTAGTGAAACTCCTCCATCCCTTGACATTAAAGATTTGAAACAGTCCTCACAACTGAAAATGTCCTTTTCCCGGTAAGATCATGTCAGATACCTTTAAGAACACAGTTATGGTATAATATATAAACCATCATGAATAGGATCTATATTTAAATATTCATCACTTTTCAGTGGGGCATAATGAAATATATCCTTGTCTTTTGTTCCTGAAATTATATGTATTGTTCTAGAATAATCCACACTGTTCATTTTGTAAAATATTGTCTTAGAAATCTTTTTCAGCTTGAGCATAGGGAAAACACCTGAAACTGATTATCATTGTAAGGCTTTCCGTTGAGTTCTCCATCAGCTAAGAGGCACAGGAGCTGCCCTAAGAGAGTCATGGTGGGACTGTTTCATTTTATTTAAGTGTAATGGGGGTAATTGTCTCCTACTAATTAGAAAACAGAACCCACAGGGATTTTTTTCAATGCTCTCAGAACACTGCCGTGGCTACTTGCTTGGCCTCTCTCCCTCTCTCTCCCTCCCCCTCTCTCTCTCTCATTTATATCACTGCCCTCTCTCACTCCCACCTGGCTGCATGGACAGCGGTGGTAGAGAAATCAGACAGAGCAGCATAACAGAGCTCCTCTCTTTAAGATGAGCCAGAACATCCCTTTCACTGTCTCTAGAAGGTAAACTGCTTGCAACTGAAATACTAAAGAAGGCACAGTGCCTGATGGAAGCAGTCTGGAGGTCGTTGCTAGCTTTCTTATAGAAGCGACTTCACAGTGACTTTAAAGAGAGTTTAAGATTGGACTTGGGAGATGTGATCTGGCTCATCAAACCTAAGTATTACCAAGAAAAGCACCAAATTGAGCGAGATGCCTATGGTCCCAACTACACATGAGCCTGTGCATGGAGGAGGACTGCTTGACTTCAGAAGTTCAGGGCCAGCCTAGGTAACTAGTGAGACCCTAACTTTAAAAAAGTAAAATAAAAGAGAAGGAAGAAAAGTCATCAAATTATGGCTGTATGAATTTTGCTGTAAAAGCTTAATTCATGAGGTTATTTGAGGTTATTTGATATTTTGCTTTGTTAAAAATTATTTTCACGATCTTTTTCAAAGTAAAAGCATACAGCTAGAAGCTGCATCTCAAGTAAGGAATAATTTGGGCCTTTAGTGAGACCAGAAAAACTGAATGTTCTTTTCCTCTTGGAAGCAAGAAACTCCAAGTACAGGAAAAATATGAAGTAAAAACAAAGAGTAGTGAACTTTGAAATCTCAACTTTTATAAAGTGCTAACATCATAATAATACTGTTATACATGATAATACTGTTAAGCCACTTCATGGCTTAAGGGTAGTGAAAGAATAAGGAAAATGTATTACAAATTTCTAAGTCTTCTTATAAAGCACTCATACTTGAACTCTTCCATATGTAACTGGTAATCTCTGACTAACAAGCGCTAGAGCCCAATCTTCAAACAACAACAACCAGAGAGAAAGCATTTATGGAAAAGGAAGCAGTTAAACAGTATTTTCCTTTAAGTAGCTTTAAAAAAATTCAGATAACATCACAGACTACAAGCACAAATATACAACAGTAACATTTAACATGATGTTTCAGCATTTACCAAAGGACCACCAGCATCAGAATCACTTGAGGAATCTGCTAAAATGCAGATACTTTGGCCCTACTGCAAAGTTTTAAGTGGGATAGATGGTGTGACGGATTAACAATACACTCATGGTCAACTTGTAGCACCCAGCTGAACTAAGTCAGTGTGGTGCTGGGTGTGGAAGGCTCACCTGAGGATTGCTGCCAGCAGCATAAAGGAAGACCTGGAGGGGAAGCTGGTGTGCTGTTGATTCTGCTGGAGGAGCTTGTCATGCTGGTTTTCCTGATATGAACTCAGTTGTTCTCATCGGTGGAGGAGCCCGGGTCCTTGCTGTCACTGAGGATGGCTGCAGTTCTCTTTGGGGGAGCTCCAGTCTTTACCTTGAGCATCTCTTCCTGGCTCCAGGGCAGGTCCTCGCCTGCTGGCACAGATCGTTCATCCGGCTGGTGCGGACTTTCTAGCTTCCACAACTGGCCTGTGGGCCTTCCCAGCGCAGATCCTTGATACAGACTTGTATGAGACATCGCTGTGGGCTCTAGGCCTCTGGCTGGACTCATGGAGGACAATGCCGTGGGGCCCAGGCCCTCAGCTGGATTCTTTGGGTCTCTAGTATGTGGAGAGATCTCTTGCATTTTTCTGCATTTGACTCTTTGGGTGAATATTACAAAATAATTTTGTGAGTTATGTGTCCTGTATTAAATGTTTTCCTATGTAAACCCTGACTACAACAGATGGGCACTCCAGAATCCACATTTTTGACAATACTTTCACATCAATCTTGAGAATACTAAAGTATGAGAACCTCTTTGTCAGACAAACTTTCCCCTGGATAGACATGTGTTCATTATTACATCCTCGTATCTTAACCTAGGGCCTGATCCAGAGCTGATGTTCAATGTTACGTGATCAACGCATATAGGGGAGATAGTTTTTCTCCTTTTATTTTATTTTATTTTTATTTTTTTGAGACAGGGTCTTACTATGTAGTTCAGGCTGGCCTTAAACTTACTATGTAGTCTAGGCTGGCCTCGGACTCATAGCAGTCCCACTTCAGCCTGCCGACAGCTGGGATTACAGGTGTGCACCACTGTGCCCACCTTCTCCTTTTAATCATAGTTTAAATCCAAGAATTTCCTCAAGGCAAATATTCATTTATGTTCTATAGTTATCAAAGGAAAACAAATACAGAGAAAGATGGAAAAAGCAAAGAACATGGGTTGGCCAGCTGGAAATACATTATAAATGTATTTGATGTGCATATTTAATATATGATATACGCAAAAGCTCAATTAATGTGCTAAAAGTGTATCTGCTCAATTAATTAGAGCGTAAAACCTTTCTGCTCAGAGGTACCATTTTAGAAACACAAATGGATCCACATAGCTCCAATATCTCAACTGGAAAACTAATGTAGAATATTTGCATCTTATTGATTAGTGGAATAACTTTCAATATAAAAATCAGCAAATTTAAAAGTGCAGTGGGAAAATCCTGGACTGAATGTGCCAGAACAGAGGATTGGAGTGATTTTGGGCACATGTATAAAAGGGCCATTGTGACTGTTCGATCAGCTGGTTGCAGGAGCAACTGGGCTAGATAGAGTTGGTGGTTGGATTGGCAGAGAGGAGAATGGCCAGTTAGACCAGAATCCAAAGACATGTTAGAAAATAGGCCTGACTGACTGACGATGGAAATGAAGAGCAATTATAAATGGCCTTGAGGACCTCAATGGTGAGAAAAAATATAAGCAGTAAACTTATCCTCCAGTCTAGAGAAACAAATGCTCTTGTTTCTGTTCTTCACTGATAACTTAAAAGCCTTTCCTATCTGTTTACCTATTGAACAATAACAACTTTTATGTTTACAACACAGCTCCCCACAAAGTACTTTCTTTAACAGATTAAAATGAAAAGGGACAGCTCTGGTTTCGTCAGAATGAGGCTTTTCATCATATATAACATGAGTTTTTTTCAGTGCTGGGGACCAAACCCAGAACCTTATACATGCTATGCAAGTGCTTTGTCACTGAGCTATAGCTTCAGCCCTGTAACATAAATTATTAAAAAAATAGGGCTGGGGATATAGCTCAGCGGCACAAGTACCTGCCTGACAAGCACAAGGTCCTGAGTTTGATTCCTGGTACAAAAACAAATAAAATAAAATTTAATCCAGGCGTGTTGGCATCTCACCATAATCCCAATGCTCTGAGAGGTGGGAGGATTGCAAGTTTGGAAAACTTAGTAGTTTAGCAAGACTCTGTCTCAAAATTAAAAAAAAACATTTAAAAGAGCTGGAATGTAGCTTCATGTGAAGGCCCTGGATTCATTCTTTAGCACTGTACTGCAGTGGGAAAAAAATATGAAGACCTATCCATCTATCAGTGTTCCTAGTGAGAGGACCATACGCCCATTCATTTTTCAAAATAATGAAAAGATTGTTTCCCAAGATCATCTGCAACTCAGTTGTTCGCTACTTGGAAGTAATTTCTCTTAGTGATAAGTGCTATATTGGGATGTAAATGTGTGTCTATTGGATAATTGGATAAGTTTTCTAGGCTAGACCATGAAATCATGCTTGGGTTCGTCTGAACTAAAAAATCTGCAAGAGTGCGGTTTTTTACTTTTGAAGCCTAAAGTCACCGTGATCTACAAGGATCCTCTGCCCTTGGTCTTCCTGTTTGTGTGTGCCAGAGGTGGCACATAACCAAAGTAGTAGATTCCAGTGGCCCTTTTTTCTGGGGAAGTTTTTCATCATAGAGGAAGAAGGATCACCTTGCAAATTCAAAATAGAATCTAGCAGTTTTAGAAGCCAGGTGTGGTGGCACACACCTGTAATCCCAGCACTTGGGAGGCTGAGGCAGGAGGATTGCTGCAATTTTGAGGCCAGCCTGGGCTACAAAGTGAGTCAAGGCCAGCCTGAACTGCACAGCAAAAATCCTGTCTCAAAAAAAAAAAGTATCTAGCAGTATCAGAATCTTTTTTTTTTGAGACAGGGTTTCACTATGTAGTTCCAACTGGCCTAGGACTCACTTCGTAGCCCAGGCTGGCCTCGAACTTGCAGCAATCCTCCTGCCTCCATCTCCTGAGTGATGGGATTACAGGTGTGCGCCACCACTCCTGTCTCCAGAGTCTAAACTCTTGAAAAGCCTCTACAGTGCAGAAATTGTAGAATATGAGGTTTTATGTTTTCATGTTATCATACAGCAGACCAGTGAACAAATAACAAGATTTGAGGGGTACCCTAAATAGAGCAAGTCCTAAAGGGTAAAAAGAAGCTAACCCACTTTGGATAGTTAATAATCAGGGGGTAGGTGGCACATCTTTGTTGCAGTTCACACTAATGACCAGTGACTCCGGGACCCTCTTCCTGAAAACGTGGTAAGCACCGGTGCAAACAAGGGAGCCTAGATGGAAAGGTCAGTGGCGCAGGAGGGTGTTTTCCTTCTAATTAAATCAGAACTAACGCTACTAAAAAGCAAAGACATGTTTACGTGTGCAGATAAGCACATGGCCTCTTTGGTAAGTATGGTACAAATAGAAATTGTGGGGTTTTCACTTTCCTCTGCCATCAAAGATGCTGTTTGTCTGCATTCCATAGTTACACAGTATTATGTTACTTAAAGTATGGTTCAGTTCATCATTTAAGTGTTTTTGTTTATTTGTTTGCTCCTTTGGGTGAGGGTTGTTACGTCAGTTCTTCATTGCTAAATTTCAGTTAAGTGCTACCATCATTTAAAGGGTTTTTTGTTTTGTTTTTTGTCTTTTTAGACAGGGTTTTACTATGCAGTT
The DNA here is from genome assembly GCA_004027595.1 of Dinomys branickii. Taxonomy (NCBI): domain Eukaryota; kingdom Metazoa; phylum Chordata; class Mammalia; order Rodentia; family Dinomyidae; genus Dinomys; species Dinomys branickii. The sequence continues at coordinate 26,373 of PVLD010002251.1, forward strand.
AAGGCAGACCTTGAACTCACTTTGTAGCCTTCCTGTTGGGGACCACAAATTCACAATGGCCAGTTTTGCATACTCCCCTACGGGATGAATGGAGGCTTGGGATTATTGATATCACCCTTTTGAGATTTCCCATTATCTCATTGGGGGTGGACCATCCTCTCCCATCTACTAAGACCAAGACTAAGACCAACAAGACTAAGACTACTAGGACTAAAGACACTCCAGGGAAATATCCTTATTAGTTTAAAATCACTAACACCCTCTCAATCATCCCACAGACCCTCCCATTATTGTATGCACCCAATAAAATGAGGCTAGCTCAGAGTGCCTTCGTCTTTGTCCGTCCTGAGGCACTGACTTCCCAGCACCCCTTCTATGAATTGCTAAATTTGTTTGTTTTTTCTTCATCCTTCACCATTCCCTCATACAGGCAGTTGGGGAGCTTGGCTACAGATCCCGATGGCAGCCCAGGCTGTCCTCAAACTTGTAGCAATCCTCCTGCTTCAGCCTCTCCAGTGCAGGGATTACAGGCATGCACCCCCATCCTGGGCATACTTAAAGGGGTTTTACATTTAGTGTGTGCAGCAACTACTTTTATTGTATGACAGTCAGGAAACCATGGTTCATTTCTGTGCACTATTAGGAGGACTTGCATAGCCTATATTTTACAATCTTGGTGCAATATATTGGTATCCATAATGGTTGACTTGAGTTTAAGAATTTAAAATTCAAGCAAACTAAATGAAATTGGACCCAAATCCATATTATGTGGGAAACTTATATGTATCAGATCATTTTAAGTCCCAATTAGCATCAGTAATAGGATCAATTGGTTTAAACTTTATATTTTTATTTATATAAATCATTTAACAACTGCTCCTGTCCAGTCAAATTAGGCACTTGAAACTGCCCTCGCCTCTGCTGGGAATCAAACCCAGAACTCAGACTTGCTAAGCAGGTACCTTACTACTTAGCTACATCCCCAGGTCTCAAAGCCTATTTTACTAGTTTGCACATCACTGTGACAAAATCTCCTACCTCACAATTTAAGGGAGGAGAGGTTGAATTTGGTGGTTTTAAAGGATTCAGTCCATGGTCATCTGGCTCTTAAGCAGAAATGGGATGGTGGAAGGGCATGGCAGAAGAGAGCTGGGTGGTGGCAGGAAACAGAACAGAGGAAACAATGCCAGGGAGGATGTGGGGAGGGACCAAATGTAGACTCCAGGGCCATGCCTTCAGGACCCTCCCAGACACACCCAGAAGTGCACTCCCCCAATTACCCAGGTGGATCCCAAAGCCAATCAAGTTGACACTCTATCCTAACCACCACATCCCATTTCTTGTCAACTTCCTCAAAGTCTTAATAGCTCCAGAATTTTTCAGAAGTCCAAGTCCAATTCTCTTCTGAAGCTTAAGGCAAATTCTTAGCTGTAAACCTCTGTAAAAATAAAAAAACAAATTACAGAGTCTCAAGGTACAATGGCACAGAATAAACAAACACCCCCATTCCAAAAAGGAGGAATGAGGGAGAGAAAAGAATCAGATCAAAGCAAAACCAAAAACCACAAAGGCAAACATTACATCTTAGCAATCAAGGCAGGCTGTGGCCAGATATGAACTCGTAAGGGCTTGGGCAGGCCAGCCACCATGGCCTTGCTGGTTGCAACACACGTGGCCTCTCTCTGCTCACCACCTATGGATTTCGTCAGCAGATGACCCATATTCCTGGCATTTCTAACTTTCTAGGGTCTGCACTGCATCTTTGGCTTCATTCTTATGTCTTCACAAACTGCCCTCTCAGGGCTTTCCAGGGCTTCCTTTGAAATCTGGGTGAAAACCTCCCCAATCCCACAACTCTTGTGTTCTGCATGCTGGTAAAAGCATCATCATGTGGATGACACTAAGGTCTGCCACCAGTGCGGGCCATGCCCAGGCCCTTTTCTACTATGGCTTCAGGGACTTCTGAGGATCAGGATGGCTAAGTACAGTAAAATGAATCCCAGGGAGCCAACTCCCTAAGTAGCACTTCTTGAGCAGAGGGCCTAGGGATTCTCTTTTCAAATGAAAGGTTTGTGCTTTTGAACCTTTGAGCCTGTGTTGAGTGTGGCCTTGATAATATTGAGATGCCTTCAAGGAATCTTTGTTCTTATCTCTGTATAAAGTGCTTGCTTCCTTTTTAAAGGCAATATCCTCTTTAGCAGCCATACCTCCTTTTGCTGCAAATTTACATGGTTCCTTGTGGGCCAAAATTTAAAATTTTCAAATTATTATGTTCTGCTTTTTGTCTAAATTCTCTCTATAAATATGGCTGAAAGCAGTACCCCTGTCACAACTTAAATGTTGGGCTGTCTTGAAATTTCATGTATCAGATCATTTAGTCTCATCCTTAATTTCAGTCTCCCACAGACTTTCAGGGCATGGGGAAAATGCAGACAGTAGTGTAACATGTACAGCTTCTAGTCCAACTGTCACTGGAGTTCTTGTTCACAAATGAAACCCCCTGAAACCTGGCTTTTCTGGACTGCTTCCTATCAGCATTCTGGTCCTCTGAGCTCTGTTCAAAATCACATATCAGGCTCTTCTTATATTAACCTAAGGCTTCTATAGCCCACAACTCCAAATCTTTCTAAGCTCCTCCTACAAACCAGTTCAAAGGGCTTCTGAGCCACATGGTCAGGTACTGTCACAGCAATGAACTCACTTCTTTAGCACCAAAACCTGTGTTAGGATTCTCTAGAGGAACGGAACCAATAGGAAATATGTATAATTATTCAAGGGGATTTATTGGGTAGGCTTACACAATCAGAGGCAGGAGAGCCCACAGCGGCTATCAACACACTGGAGAGGATTCAGTAGCTGCTCAGCCTAAGAAGGAGGAAGCCACAGAACAAGAAGGATCACAGATGCAGCATCAGTCCGAGATTGAAGGCTTGGAAATTCACTGGAAAGTCGACCGTGTGAGTCTGCACTGGAAGCCTCAAGAAACTAATGTCCAACAGCAACAGCAACAAAGGAGGCACCAGCTCCAGCAGACTGAAGCCCTTCACAGTGGCACACTTCCTTCTTCTTTCCCTTTCTCATCACATCCAGGCTACAAGCCTAGTGGTTGGTACCACTCACACCAGGGATGTGGTGGTCTGCATGTCACCCATAGACAAACCCAGAAGTACACTTTATTAATCTTCTAGATGTTTTCTGGGTTTTTTTTTTTTAACAGGGTCTTACTATGTAGTTCAGGCTGGTTTTGAGCTCACTATGTAGCCCAGCCTGGCCTTGAACTCATAGTGATCCTCCTGCCTCAGCCTTCAGACTGCTGGGATTATAGGCATGCACTACCATGTGCAGTTGCTAGGTGTTTCTTAATCCAGTCAAACTGATATATTATAATAGTCACGCCTATTTGTGTATTATCTGTCCTCTTCATCCTAATTCCATCACAAAAACTCATACATTTCAAGTCAGTTTTTGATGATTTCAAATTCACTTTACTGATGTTTATTAATTAATTTTGGGGGGGTACTTTTTTGAGATAGGATCTCACCATTTACTTCAGGCTGGACTTGAACCCTTTAGGTAGCCCAAGCTGACCTCAAACTTGCAGCAATCCTTCCTCAACCTCCTGAGTGCTGGGAGTATAGGAAAGCACCACCACAGCTGGCCAATTAAATATAATTTAAATACTATCTCATTATATATCAATTTAAATTTAAATTTCTCCATCAGTCATTATCAAGCATTCTTTGAAATCACGGCTGGAGATCCATGATTTAAGTAAGAGCCCAATATCAGCACTACCAGACCTCACTTGAGAGCATTTGAGAGGGTGTGTGTGCCATACTTACAACTACTCAATTAGGAAATGCCTTTTGTAACATATTTGGCAGGTGATCCTCCAGCCTCATTTGATGAGGACCTCAATATTGCTTAGGCCTTGTCTTGTGGATCTATGAACTAACCATGGAGAATTTTCCTCATAGTATCTCTGAAGAAATCTCAATGACTCATTCACTCAGTCTTCTGTTCTTTGAGAGAGAGTTACCCCATCACCTGAAACCCTGCCTTTTCCCAGTGCAGTCATCCCAGGCCTTTAAGCACTCCAGCTTGAGTTGGCAGCAGAAGGCAAGGAGACCCTCAGTTCCCTCAGTGTGGATACCACCGAGACCACTCTAGCTAGCCAGCAGCTATCTATCATCATTATCTGAACAACTCGCTTCACACTGGGGCTCATGTTGGGGCTAGAGTTAGGGACTGTTACTCGGTTTTGTTAACATTTATTTCCTGCTATGCTTAAGGCATACTGTTGACAGATAAAATACAAGATGCCCAGTTAAATTTGGATTTCAAATAAACAGTAAATAATCTTGTAGTAAGAATGTTTCTCAAATATTACATTATCATGCTTATACTAAAAAATTATTCATTGTTTATCTAAAGTGCAAATTTAATTGGGTATCTCATACCCAATTATTAGATAAATCTTTATCACTAAACCTTTATTAGATAAACCTGGTGTCTTATCACTTGTCTTGTTGCTGGGACAAATACCTGATACCACAACTTGAATAGAAAGAGGTCTGTCTAGGATCACAGTTAGAGTCCATAGTTGGCTGGATCCAGGGCAGAAACACACAGCAGAGGGGCATAGTGGAGGAAAAGCTGCTCACATGATGGTGGCCGGGAAGCAGAGAGAGAACAGAGGACTGGGGAGGAAGACACAGTATATCTTTCTGCATCACCCCCAGTGACCAGCCTCTCCTGACTAAGCCCAACCTCTCAATAGCAAGTCAGCTATAGCCCCCATGCTTCAACCCTCTTCCAAAATCCCAGTCTATGAGGCCCTTAGGGAACATTCTCCATATAAATCTGGTAATAAATATCAACCTATATCAAGACCTTATCTCTTTCTCTTTGTACTGTCCTGACAAAATAGGTTCAATAATGCCCTCCTCGGGGCTGGGGATATAGCTCAGTGGAATAAGTGCCTGCCTAGCAAGCGCAAAGTCCTGAGTTCGATCCCCAGTACCGCCAAAAAAAAAAAAAAAATGCCCTCCTCCCTTTTGGATAAGCAATCTTACGTGAGGAGACATTCACAGGTAATAAGCATGTGAGTGGGGATCAAACTTGCACAGTCTGAAACGTGGATTTATTGCTTTGTCCTGGCCACGTGGAAGAAACAAATGCTACACTGAGGAGAAAGTGGAGACGCCAGTCCTCCCTCAGATCTCCTCGTGTAGAATCTTTGGTGGAGGGACCCAGGCATCAGAAGGAGCTGTAGGCAATTCTCATGTGAGGCAAGGGTAAAGAAGTGCTCCTGGATGTTTTCACAGGAAGTGTTATGAAGCCAGATCATCACCTGGGAAATTAATATTTTGAACATAAAAACAGAATTTTGTTTTTTTTATCTGTGAATTGTTAAATTTGGCCTATTTTTGTTTGTTTTGTTTTTTGAGACAGGGTCTCACTATGTAGTCCAAGCTGACCCTGAACTTGCAGTGCTCCTTCTGCTTCAGCCTACCAAATTCTAGGTGTGTGCCACCACCCCTGGCAAATGTAGCCTATTTTAATTTTCAAGTAATTTGAAATCTTAATTTTGGCATATATAAATTTTGTTGTTATATTTTTATTGGACAAAGTATTGATTTAATTTCCAAAGTCACTTTTGAAGGTAGCCATTTCTGTGAAATAATGAGTTTTACTTCTTTAAAGTTCACATAGATTTTGAGGAATTTGGTGTAAGCTACGAATTCTCTCTGTGGAAGACGGTAACCCAAATGAACGTGCACATAATGAAATTTTGCACATAATCTCAGGAGGTTTCTGCAACTGATAGATCTAAAATTCCATAGGCTCCAGATTAAGAGGGGCTGGGGATGTAGCTCAGTGGCAGAGCGCTTGCCTAGCATGCACAAGGCACTGAGTTCAGTTTCCAGTACCACCAAAAAAAAAAAAAAAAAAAAAAGAACCGAGGGGGGTTTCCTAAAGGACTTTTAGTTCTTCACTGCAAAATTTACTAAGAGTATGTTATTAATATATTGCTAACCACTGTTAATACTCCACTTAACTCCTTCACACTTTGAAAATTAAAGCTATCTGCTTTTTCATAAATAAAAGTAACTTTTGGAGAAATAAATAATTCTATGTTGTATCACTGCAACTATGATTTTCAAAAAAATTAATTGTGTTAAACACAGAATTTACCATCTTTTTGTGTGTGTGTTGTTTTTGAGACAGAATTTCGCTATGCAGTTCAGGCTGGTTTTGAACTCTCTTTGTAGCTGACGCTGGCCTCAAACTAACAGTGATCCTCCTGCCTCAACCTCCCAAGTTGGGGGGATCATAGGGGTGCACCACCACGCCCAGCAAAATTTATCATCTTAACCATTTTAATGTATAGTTTAGTACCGTTACTTATATTCTCATTTTGTATAACAATTTCAGAATTCTTTTCATCTAACAAAGCCAAAATTCTATTCCCATTGAATGACAACTCCCCGTCTCCCCCATCTATCCTCTGGCAAACCACCGTTCTATTTTTTGCCTGTATGAATCTGGCCACTTTCAGCACTTTTTATAACGCAGTCATACAGTATCAGTCTTTGGTGACTGGCTTATTACACTCAGTGCGATGTACTCAAGTTTCATCCATGTGGCAGTATATGCCAGAATTCCCTTTCATTTTAATGCCAAATAACATTATATTGTATGTATGTACCACATTCTGTTCATCCGTTCATCTGTTGATGGACACTTGCGTTGTTTTCACATTTGGTGATTATGTACAATGCTGCTATATGCATGAATACTGAGAGTATAAATTTATACAAGCTTACTTGGAGGAAATTTGGCAGTGTCAATAACATTACTACAGATTGGTGTTGATGAGACACGGGGAATATAAAAGCAAAGATTTTTAAAAGTAGGTGTTTTGTGTAGAAAATCATTAAAAACTTGTGTATTAGATCACAATTTAGAGGTATGTAGAGTTAGGCTGGTATATTTTTCTATTACATGTGGAGAAATCAACATGGATTTAAGATTTTCAATAGAAATACCTTTTCTAGATCTAGTCTAACGGTGCCATCGTTCTGGGTACAAAGCAAGGAAAATGGAAGATCTAATTTGGAGCTCTAGTGTGTGTCTAGATTTTGTTCCTTATTTTCAGCAGTCTTTTTAAAAGTAACTAATGCTGTATCCTATGATAGGAAGAAAAAATAGGCTTAAAATATCTTAATGTTTTTGGAAAGCAAGGATGTTTTTAAAATGTCGGAATTCTGGCCATGAGCGGTGGCACGTACCTGTAATCCCAGTTCTCTGGAGGCTGAGGCAGGTGGATCGCTGGATTGCAAGCCTGGGCTATATCATGAGTTCAGGGCCAGCCTGAACTACACAGTGAGACCCTATCTCAAAAAAAATAAATAAATAAAAATAAAAATGTGAGGACCAAGGAGCTAATATAAAAGCAGGCTAAGCCAGAAAAGGTGGCACCAACTTATAACCTCAGCAATCTGAAGGGCTAAGGTAGGAGGGTTGCAGGTTGGAGCCCAGCCTGGGCAATTCAGTGACAAAGCAAGACTGTCTCAAACTAAAAGATGAAAAAAAGGCTGTAGAAGTAGTTGTAGATGTAGTTCAGTGTGAAAGCCCTGAGTTTAATCCCCGGCATACCAACGCCCCCCATAAAAAGGTTGGTCAGCTTGTGTCATTTACGCATCAAAAATTTATATATATGGATATATAATCATTAATGAAGGTGAGTTACATCTGTAAGAGTTGATGAACTCATAACAATAATCACACATAAAAAATATACTGTCTAGTTTAAAAAGTATGGTGGTTTGTAAGAGTGAATGCAAAAGAATATGTTTATTTTTTAAATGATTTTTTAATAAAAGAAGAATGTTGACATTCATGAGTGTTCTATATATTTTCTACTAAATTGATTCTTAAAAAATTCTTCTTTTCTTCTTTACATTTTAACATCTCCAAAATTGAGGCAAAGCTTTTAAATGTGGTAAATGAAAGGCAGAATGTTTGGTAAGTACTGTCCATAATCTTCATGTAAGTTCAGTGCTGCATATGGTTTGTACTTCGCAGGTGAAGTTTAACCACTATTTGAAATATCTAAAGTTTCCTCTGCAATTTTTGCACTGAAATGAGATATTGTATGTACAGAAAAGCAACAAAGCAGAGCAGAGGAATGTGTGCCCGTGATTAGTGAAGCAGATCTCCATCTTCAGAAAAATGTCAACTTATTTCTTACACTGCAGCAACTGCATGCTTAGGGGACCTGAGAAGGGAAGATCCTGACAAATAGTTGGAGCTACTTTGTATTTTGTTACTGAGACTCACATGCAAAGATTCTCATTACACAAGAAATACAATTGGAGGCAGGAAAAATTGCCAAATCCTTCATAATAGGTAAAGAAAATTTCAGAGCCGTGAGAGACTAGTATAACCAATTCCTAAGCCACATGAGACTATTGTTAAGGCATTATGTTGTAGTTTAATTAGTTTTTTCTCTTTTTTTTTTAGAAATACATAGAATAAAGAAACAGTAGATAGTCAATAGTATCTTATATTTGACAAAGTATGGCATGAATTTTCCTCTATTTGGTTATTAGGGAATGGGAAAGACATAGAACTGTAGTGGAAAAAATAGGATAGGAAGACTCTGAGAGGTGGTAGGTGCTGTGGTTTGTGTCTGGGTGTCCCCCCAAAGCCTCGTGCAGCCATGGGGAGGGGCTTCTAGAGTGTATGACTGATTCATGGGTGTGAGCGCTACACTCGCCCTGGGACGGGTAGTTTGCATATAGTGTAAGGGAGAGAAAGAGGCTGCTCCCCCCCCCCCTTGTGCTCTTGTTACTTTTGCTATCTTCTGCAGCCACGAACTTTTTCCCTATAATTCGCCACTCTGCCTTGGAGCCAGCTGAGTATGGACTGAAGCCTCCACAAACTGTGAGCTAAATAAACCTTTTCTTCTTTAATTCTGGGCATTGGGAATTTTGTCTCAGCAATGAGAGAAGAGTAACCAAGACAGTGGAAAATGATGGATTAGCCAAATATTCTCAAGAGGGAGCATGGCAATATAATCTCTGTCCCTGTTCTCCACAGAGATGAAACGTTTCAGTGACCTATTACATTTAGTGTCTAGTAAGATTTATGTAAATTCCAATAGTGCTAGAAGACATGGACAATATTTAACGGGGATATAATACTGGTTTGTCTAATGCTGAATTTGCAAACCAAAAAGAATATATCATTTCAGGAAAAGAGATCATCTTGCAAGAAACTGAAATCTATGTAAAATAGATGGACGTGAAAAGTCCCCTGTTTCACCAAAGAAGATATACATATGGTAAGTAAGCACATGAAGAGACCTTCAATATGTCATTAGGGAATTACAAATTAAAACAAGATACCACTACATACTATTACAATGGCCCAAATCCCAAACACTGACAACACCAAATGTTGATGAAGATGTGGAACAACAAAAAACTCTCATTCACTGATAGGGGGATACAAAATAGTAGAGACAATTTGAAATACAAGGAAGAGGGACTGAAGGGAAGTTGGGATGGGAGGAAAGACTCAAGTTATATCATGTACAGGTACAAATTCCCTATAATGATTGGGGTCATTATAGCTATCTACAATGTACCAATAAACTTAATTAGTAAAAAAAAATAAAAATAAAAAAGAAAGACAATTTAAAGGCATGCCTGGTGGTGTACACCTGTAATTCCCAGCTCCTCAGGAGGCTGAAGCAGGAGAATAACAAGTCTGAGTCCAGCCTTGGCAACTTAGTGACTTAGTGAGATCCCCAACTCAAGTTTAAAAAATAAATAAAAGGGCTGGAGATGTAGCTCAGTGTGAAGGCCCTGGTTTCAATGCCCAATACCACCCCCTCAATATACGTATATGGTTTGGCAGTGTCTTATAAAATTAAACATACTCTTACCATATGATCTCACAACTGCACTCCTTGGTATGTATCCAAATGAACTGAAAACTTATGTTCATACAAAAATCTGCATAGGGACATTTATAACACGCTTATTCATAATTGTCACAACTTAGAAGCAGCCAATTATTCTTCAGTAGGTGAGTGCACAGACTATAGTACATGCAGACAAAGGAATATTACTCTAGCCATGAAAAGATCTGGAGAAAACTTAAATATGTATTACTATACTATGCCAAAGAAGACAAACTACAAAGAGTATATACTGAATGATTCTAGCTGTATGACATTTGGGGAAAGGCAAAACTATATAGACAGCAAAAAATTATTTAGAAGTTTAGCCAGAAAAGAGGCACAAATAGGTGAACGTAGAGGGTTTTTGCAGAAGGGCAGAGAAACACTCTGTATTGTCTATAACAATCTTACTAGACACTCTATAATGATCAAGATGTCATTATATATTTGTCTAAACCCATAAAATTTGCAACACCACAAGTGATCCCTTCACAACAAAGTAAGTTGTGAACTTTGAGGTGAACACGATGTGTCAGTGTGGGGTCATCAATGACAACCAGTGTGCCACTCTGAGAGGGGAGTTGTCAGTGGGAGAGGTTGTGCATATCTTCAGGTGGGAGGTTGTGACAGTGTTCTGTCATTTCTTTTTAGTTTTTCCATGAACCCAAAAATGCTCTAAAAAAGAAAGTCTGTTTTAAAAGGTGGTGGGCTGGGGAGATAGGAGCAGCCAAATTGGATAATGGATGATTTAGGTTTGAGTTACCTTCAAAGATGTGTGACTCAACTAAATTGATAACTGAGACTTCCTAATAGAATCTGATGCTTTTTAACCTATTTTATTATTTTCTTTTGGGGAAGATTTGAGACAGGGTCTTTCTATGTAGTTCAGGATGCCCTTAAACTCACTATGTAGCTTAAGTTAGCATTGAACTTAACAGGATCCTCCTGTCTCAGCCTCCAAGTGCTAGGATTATAGGTCTGGGTCACAAAACCCAGCTATTTTATTTCTTGACTAGTCTTTCTATGTTGTCTAGGCTGGTCACAAACCTTTGGTTCAAGGGTTCCTCCCTCCACAACCTCCTGAGTTAGCTTTTGGCATTGATAAAATTACTTTAATCTTGAGAAAGAATGGCCAGGAATGTAGCTCAGTGGCACAGTGCCTTCCTGACAAGTGCAAAATCCTGAGTTTGATTCCCTGTACCAAAAAAAAACATTTAATATTGTTGAAACTTAAGCAAGTGTAAGAGAATTTTTTTATCTTTAAATGTTTCCTACACATCCAGAGTAGCTGTTCTCTCTCTCTGTCTCTTTCTTCACCCCTTTCCCCACCTTCAAATAAATTGTCTGCTTGTATTTTAACCAAAAACAAAGCAACAAAAAAGAAGGTATAAGAACAAGTATTGTTTTTACAGCTTGAACTCATGATGTTGCTATTTTTAAATAGTATAAGTTTTATTATCACTGCTGCTTGAGGCATCTGAATTATTCTAAATAGGTTTTGTATCAAATCTATAGTTAAATTTTAAGTCATTGAAGGCATTTTAATTAAATTTAGAATCTATGCTTAAATTCTAACAAAAAGTGATTTTCTGAGTTTTATTAGCTATCAAAACATAGAGAATTAATCACATGAGAGGAATGGGGAGTGTTTGCCTCCATGGCCCTAATTTCCCAACAATTACCATAGTAGTAGAGATCAAAAGCTCTAAAAGTTCTAAAGTATATACTTTTAAAACAATACAATCAACTTTGAGAAATTTATTTTAGGGAACTAACTAAAAATATAAGAAAGCATGGAAAATTGGTGCATGCCTATAACCTCAGCACCCAGGAGGCTGAGGCAGGAGGATGGCACATTTGAGGCCAGCCTAGGTTACAAAGAGAATTGAAGGCTGGCTTGGACTACAAAGAAACCAGGCAATTGCGTGTGCTGCTGAGCTATATCCCCAGCTTACAGATAGATCATGTCTCGATAAATAAAATAAAGAAAAAAGAGCAAAGTTGTAGCTATGAGGCGATTATGTGTGGCAAAAATTAAAACAATTTATGTGTTCAAAAAGGAGGCAGTTGATGTTGATGCATATCCAAAGTTTACAACTCCTTTCCCTGGGGAAGCTGGGAAGAATTAGTTGCTGCTCCCTGCAGGTGGGACAGACTGCAAGATGACCCCACCTCCACACAGGACAACATGGCAGTGTCTATCAAACTGACAAAAGCACTTTGATTCAGCCATCCCACTCCTAGGAATTTATCTTATCAATACACCTGCGCCTGTAGGAAATGAAAATGTGTGAGTTCATTCTTTGCCCCCATATTTTTAATAGAAAAAGATTAGAGACAACCTTGTACAGAAGACACTGGTTAAATAAACTATGGTATACCCACGCAGCTGTACATTTTACGGTCATAGGCAAGAATAGGAAAGCTCCTACTGTACTGATAATGCAGAAACTTATGAAATTTTTTCTTTAAAGTAAGGTGCAGAGTAGTGTAAATAGCATGTTCCCTTTTAGTGTACGAGAACATGGAAATAAGAAGGTGTATTTGCATTTGCTTTTATTTGCATCAGAAAACACTGGAAGAACACATAAACTAATAAAAGATTACCTATGAGGAAGACAGGGGACAGCAGTAGAACTTCTCAGCATTTGCCTTTTTAGATCATATTAATTTCTAAAACATACAAATGCTTTTCTTAAAATTAAATTAAAAATAGAACTCTTAAATAAATTATTATGTGTCTGTTCAATAGAATACTAGACAGTTTTTTTAAATCAATGTTGTAGGTGCTTAAATACACAGAGAAATGTCTAAAATACATAATAGGTAAGAAAACCAGGTTATAAGGAAGCAAGGTAGAGTCTTATAATTTGAGGGATTATCTTTATTTCTTTAGTATAGTTTTCTAAAAGAATGATTCAGTCAAATGTCCCTTTGTAGGTCTATTTTAGTCCTAACCTCCAGTATCTCACCATATGAGTGTCCTGGGAAATATGATTTTTAAAGAGGTTACAAGTTAAAATGAGGCCGTTTAGTGGGTCCAAATCCAATACGGTGAGTCCTTATAAAAAGAGGAAACTGGGTCAAATCCCCGCAGCCAAAGTGGTAAAGCAGGGAAGCCTCACAGAAAGCACTGCCTGCTACAGGAGATAAACCTGTAGTGGTTGACTTCACAACCACATGGTACAGATCTTGTGAAATGACCACACCTTTCTCCCATTCCTGTGTGAAAAATACTCCAGTGCCCCATTCCTTGAAGTCCATGTGGATGACTGCCGGGAGGTTACTGCAGAGTGTAAATCGGATGTATGCCAATCTTCCAGATTTTTAAACAAGGTCAAAAGCTGGGCACATTTTCTAGAGCCAATAAGGAAAAACTTGAAGTCACCATTAATGAATTAGTCTAATATGTTTTCTGACAAATATAAACAGCCATTGGTTGTTTAAGACTTGTAAATGTTTTTCTTTTATTTCGATAAAAATGAGGTATGGAAACTATACACTAAACCAGTATCTGATTATATGTGACCATAAAATATTAATTCTACTCTTTTTGTAGAAAGCAGGAAATTTGAACACAGATGTGTACAAAGGGAAGACCACATTAAGACACAGATTGAAGATGGTGTTTACAAGCCAAAGAGAGATAATCCAGAAAAACAACAGTCCTGCTATACCTTGGATCTTGAATTTCAAGGCTCTAGAATTGTGAGAAAATATATTTTTGTTACTAAGTCACCCAGCCTGGTGTGGTGTCGCACACTTGTAATTCCCGGAGGACTTCCAGGAGGCTGAGGCAGGATTGCCGGGAGTTTGAAGCCAGCCTCGGCTGCATAGTGAGTTCAAGGCCGGCCTAAACTACATAGTGAGATCCTGTCTCAAAAAACAAAAACAAAAGCCTAAGCCATCGAGAATGCTGTGCTTTGTCACAGCAGCCCTCACAAACTACATGGCTCTATTGACGCACATTCTCAAAATACCCAAGAGCTCATACCCATTAGTAATACATGGGAATGGCTGCTCCCATTACACCTTCTGCTAGCTAATTAGGTAAGTCAAAATAGGGTACTGCATTCCATTTGCATGTATTTACATTTTCCTTATTCTGTGTTGCAAAGTGGGAATGCCATTATGCTACTGTGATTAGGGAACCGGATGATTGTTCTAGAGGAAGAAAGCTTTTGGAAAGTAGTGATTGAAGTGTGCATTACAGACTCCATCCCTGCCCTGCAAGGAGGAATGAGGTTATAAAGCCTCTCCCCGCCCCCTGGCCAAGATTGCTCCTTTCCACATAATAACCCCGGCTGAGGCTGCTCCCCACCACTCATCTTTCCCTGCTCTGTTTCCGGCTTTTCCAGCTCTCCATGAGACTATACCTAGGCCAGTATTTGGGAAAGGCATCAGTTTCAATCCCAGAAACAAACTCCCCAAATCTCCACAGTTGCACATCCAGTGGGCCAAGCACGACAATTAGAAACAATTGTCCTGTGCAGAAAACACAGCCAAACACCGAGCCTTAAGGTCCAGGGATTCTTTGGGCTCTGAGATGTTCCGCATTGCATGACATCTTTACATCTGAATCACCCAGGGACTAACCTGCAGTGACTCATAGGGGAGAACTTGCTGACTAATTAGGGCAAGGTGAATTCACAGAGAATGCCCAGAGAATGTCCGGCAGTGTGAACAGGGAAGCAAGGAAATGCTAAGAGCCAACAGGCCTCTCTGTCAGCAGCAGGAGAAAGGAGGCTGCATTTGAAGCTGAGTATGTGCCCATATCCCCATATCCGGGAGGCTGGGAGAGATGCCCCAGCTGGTAGAGAGAGCTGGCTGTACCAAGGACAGTGTTGGTTAGCAGCCAGCCCAGAATGCACTCCTCACAGGTCTACATGCGATCCCTGCAACAACGGCCTTTCGGCACATGACACCCTTATTTCAGGTGGATTTCTCTACTTTCTGCCCCATGTCACATTCTTTTTTTTTTTGAGACAGGGTCTTCCTATGTTTAGGCTGAGCTTACACTCACTATGCAGCCCAGGCTGTCCTTGAACTTACAGTGATCCTTCTGCCTCAGCCTCGGAAGTGCTGGGATTACAGATGTATGCTACCACACCCAGCCCCATGTTACACTGTTAAAGACAAGAAAGTGCTCTAAAGACAGCTCAACAATCCAGAGAACTCAAATCCTACAAGGTTGTCAGTGCCTGAGTCTTTCAGGCCACCCCCTCCAAATCATGCAAGATTATGTCATTACTTATCATTGGTTCACTTTATAGAACTGGTTGATTTTCACCAAAAGTTATGTCAAACAGTTTATCATGGTTAATTCATTTCCTCTTTCTTTTTTTTAGCTCATCTAAGATGGCACAGTCCCATTACCCCATAGTTTAACACACCAAAAAATATAGAAGGGGACCTCACTGATGTGCACACCATTTAATTTTTCAACACTATTTTCCACTGACTACCCTCAGTCTGGAACTTTACATTATCAATCCAATATAGGAAAAATATAATTCCGAACCTGTTAGAAGTGACATGTGCCAAGTTTGTGGTCTCATGACATCTAAGAATGAAGTTGTGAACCAAAGGAAGATGTTAGGAGTTTTATGGGAAATAAGAGGAAGAACAATAGCTCTTGGATTTCCAGGAGGGTCCCGAGTGGGCGGCCACTGATGCTCTTTGTTGGGTAACTTATATGGCAGAATCACAATGAGGGTACAGTGTGGGTCAAATCACAGCCAGCCTATAAGATTACATGTATAGCGGCTTAGCCAGTACTGATCCAATAGGGAGACAGTTCATGTAGCAAGGGCACATGGAAAGATCAAAGGAATTCTTGGAAAGAGAGGGGAGTATGGGTCCAGGTATTCTGGTCACCCACCTATGCCCCTGCAGCCTATCTGGGCCCACCGGACCAGGTGGTGGTAATTACAGTGTAATTTCAAGTTGCTGCTTGTCTTGCAGGCCTGGTTATTGCATCTCCTTCCCACGGTTTGGCTCTCTTCAGATTTGACTCTAGCCACAATTCTGATATCTCATTTTGTACTCATTTTGTACAAAAATTGATATCTCAATTTTTGTACTGACTTCCCTGCGGGCCTAGTCCTTCCCTGACTGTATATTAATGTCTATTTAACTTAGCCTGCCTATAATAAACCCATCCAGTGATATCTGAGGTCAGTGGATGCTTTCCTCACAGCTTCAAGCCTACCAGGCCTCGCCAGTTTGGAACTCCACACATCCGCGAGCATCTGCCGCACACAACATGGCCTCTCCAGCAGCTGGGCTCTCTCACAGAGAAACCATTCCTGGCTCCCTGCCCCCAAGACCTACTCTCCCTTAGGTTGTCTTTCTGACACTTGACTCTAACACCCCAAATTTCCCAACATCTCTCAATATTATTTTTGTATCTAGTAATAAGTCTCTGGTGCTAGATTTCATTGTACCTTTCTGGTCTGGGTAAATACGCAGCTCCCCCAGACCAAGTGGGAATATCTGATCATACTTCCTGTACCAGTATCACTGGAGTCGAAGGGCAAAGGCCTCCAACCAGCAGATAGAACAGCTCAATTCCAGCTCCAGTTCCCTTTCTAACTGGTTGTGTGACCTTGCAAAAGCAATTTAAGCCTTTTACCTCTTGAATGTAGCTTTTCCCAGTACCAAAAACAAATAAAATAAAATGGAATGTAGTTTCCTAACTGTAAGAAATTTTATAAGTCCATTCTGTCCTCACCATTTTTGTCATAAAGAACATTTATTAAGTGCCCACCTGGTGAGGGCAGTGCTGGGCACACAGGCAACCCTAGCCCCCATTCATCAGGGTCCTAATGCGGGACACTTCAGCCTCTTGGATCATGCACAGTTTTGGTGCTGTGTGGGAAACAAGAGAAAAACACACAGAAGGAAAGCTTTTGGGGGGAAAAAGCTAAATTTATTTACTAGTCTAAAAAACTCATCCTTTATTTTAAGGTACACCTAATATGCTTTTTCGGTGTAAAAAAATGCCATTTTAATACTGTGGCCAAGTCAGACATTACTTTACAAAATTGTCTTTTCCGCCACTATTATTTTTGTTTTTTTTAAAGTACATTTTCTTCTTTGTCTCTGAAAGATTTTGCTGAGGTGAATTCTAGTCTAGATTCCATTAGACTACAGGGCTCCATCTTGGGAAGGCACTGGGACCCCATCTTGAGAGTCCATCATCTTCTCCCCAGCTCTGTGGTGAGTAGCTTTAGAAAATTCTGAGCTTGTGGCCTCTGAAAAAGGTAGGGCCTAGTATGTACCCTGCCTGTTAAGTGTCCACGTGGTTTGGGCAAGTCGCTTAAGCTCTCTGTACTTCAGCTTCCTCACCTGCAGAGTAGGATCTAGACGCGGTCAATAATTGTCCACCTTTCCTCCTAATGGGACCCCTGAGAATGGCATCCGCACACCCTCTGCACCCCACTCCCCAGGCGTTGGCCGAGGAGGGCTTCACCCCTCTCGCTCTCCCTCGAAGCTTAGTGTTTGAAACTCACGTGACTGAATTGATGGTGCGGTAACAGCGGTCCTAACCTGGAGGATCAGAAGACCTGGGAGACTTATCAACCCTGAGCTACCAAGCCTCACCTCCACTTTCTGACTTAGTAAATCTGGAGGAGGGCTTGAAATTTTGCATTAACTTTAAATTCCCAGGTGATACTGATCCATAGTTTGAGAATCACTGTGTAACAGGGACTTTGAATCCCCTGGAATTTAGTAATCAACCAATCTGCCAATCACAAACTTCACTATTATTTGTAACAAATTACTTTCCATACTTTCAGCTGCTGAATTAGTAACCTCTCCAACGCCTTCCAGCTAAAAAATGCTGCGTTTAAATGAGGCAAGACAATGGGCCTTGATTCAACAACTCAATTCTCTCTGCAATCAGATCTTCTTTCAACTCTTTTTCAATACTCCCCCCACCCCAACCTCCGCTCCACCTACCTAAAGACTAACACTCAGCTTTTCAGGAAGCAAGAACGGCACGTTACATTCAGCTTAAAGGCAGAATGGAGTGCGCTTCTCTGAGTCTTGGCAGTTGGAATGAGAATCTTCTGTTCTCCTTAGGGATAGCTCTAAGAGGACCAAATCTACATGGTGGCTCTTCTATGGCTCTTCCCAGGCGGAGGAAATTTGTTCATTGTACCCCCCCCCACCTCCCTTATTGAAGACTGAGCCCAGGGCTTCACACATGCTAGGCAAGGACTCTGCCACTGACCTATATCGCCAGCTCCTTTTTAAATTTTTATTTTGAGCTAAGATCTTGCTACCAAATAGCTGGAACTACAGGAATGTGTCACAGCGTCCAGTGGCACTTTTAAGAATTTCCAAGGGGCTGGGGATATAGCTCAGTGGAATAAGCGCCTGCCTAGCAAGCTCAGGGTCCTGAGTTCGATCCCCAGTACTGCCAAAAACAAAAGGCTCCCCAAATAATTAAATTAAAAAAAAAAAAAAGAATTTCCAAGACAGCTAGATGTGGTAGTGTATGCTTATAGTTCCAGCTTCTTGGGAAGCTGAGACAGGAGGATCTCAAGTTCAAGGCCAGCCTGGGTAATTTGACAAGGCTCATCTCAAAAATAAATAAAAAACAAAAGCAAAATGTCCAAGACAGGGATGGTCAGATATTGTTCTTACGCTCATAGAACCTGCCTGTCATTTTAAGTTCTAATCCAAAAGAAACTAAAGCAGTTTAAGTGATATACAGGCTTTCCTACTAGCAATGTATTTTCTGTGAAAACCTTTCAAGCAATTGCTCTTTAGAGACTGGTTGTCGAAAAGAAAGAAGAAATACTGCTCTGGGGGCTTTGGAAATCGATTGGTTTTTCCAGTGTGCCAGAGCCTAAGAAAGGCAAGTTAGCAGCATAGGCAATGAGGAGAGCATGGGGAGTTGCTCTCTCTCCCCTTCCTGAGGTCCACCTGCTTTAAGTAGACTGACAGATGTGGCCACGTAGTGAGAAAAGTCTCTTTTTCCCACAGGGTGAGTTCCAATCTGCCTTTTGTATTTAGGGTTTTCCTTGTCCCCATAGCTGATTGGATGGGGCTCAGCCATCCTGAGGGTGGGGCTTCTCCACTTAGTCCGCTTAGACTTGGGCTCACTCCTGCAAAGGCCGCCACAGATGCATCAAGGTAGCACTTTTCCAGCTTCTGAGTGTTTCTTAATCCAGTTAAGTTCGCACCTATAATAAACTCTCACAGGTACTAATTTTTAATAAAATTACCTAACTTGTCAAAATTCTATGTGCCAGGCACTGGTCTAAGAATTTTCCAGGTATTAATTCATTTAATTCTTGTAACAGTCCCATAAATACTACTGATATCTCCATTTCATAGACAAGGAAACTGCAATCTAAAGAATTAATTACTTACCCAAAGTCACACTAGTGAATGAGCAGTAAAGATAAACTTCGAATCAGTTCTGACTGCAGAGTTGCACACTACTATGCTGTAAGACAAAGCGAAATGGAAAGATTACCACCAAGAAAAATGACAGAGAACAAAAAACCTTAGAAAAATTCAAATGTTTTTGCTAAAACCATTTAACAATTAGAACCTGTTATGGGTCAAATTGTGCCCTCCCCCCACCGCATCAAAGGTATGTTGAAGACCTAGCCCCTAGTACCTCAGAGTGTCAACTTATTTCAAAGTTGGGTCATTGAAGGTATAATTCGTTGATACGATCTCGTGCTGGCTCATGTGGTCTCTAATTCAGTGTGACTGGTGTTCAGATAAGCTGGTCCCACAAACACAAAGACACAGAGGGAAAAAGCCATGTGATCATCAAGGTAGAGATTGGAGCTATGGCATAGTAAGGAAAGGAACGTCAAAGGTCGCCAGGAATCATCAAAAGCTGAAAGAATTTCCCTACAAAAATTCAGAGGGATAGTGGTTCCACTTTGATTTCAGACTTCCAGCCTCCGGACCATGAGGCTGTCCGTTTCTGTTGTTTTAAACCAGTATGGGGACTTTATCTTGGCAAACTTCTACAAAACTGATGCATTCTTTCTGCATCTCTCTTACTTTGCCCTCCTTACTTTCAGTGGCCGTGTGAGGACAGCAGGCCCCTTCGTAGCAGCAGACACAAAAACCTGTTTGTTCACTCAGAGGCTGGGGTGATTGGCCCACACATTATAGACACTTAATAAATGTTTGTCAACTGAATAAATTCTTCCAACATTTCCTAAGGGACTTCACTTTACCAGGGTTATGTGGAAAGGGGACAAGCAGATTTGAAAATCAAGAGTACAAAGTAAAAAATTCCCTTCTCAAATCCATAGATGACTGGATAAATATTAGCTACTGAAGATTCTGCCAGCATCCCTACCACAAGTAAAAATGGCTGTCCTAAGAATTGGCTCTTGAACATGTGTTTCATTTGTCTTTGTGTCTATTTGTGACTATTATTTCCATTTTCTCGGAGGTGCTAATAAATGGAAAGAGTTATGAAATATATAGCGGGAGAGGGGAGCACAATCCCAAAACATGATCAGAACACCTTGGATAATGAGAGGGAACCGCTGTCAAACTGTAGAAAAGTACTTTGAACACACACATCACTGTGAGAGAAAATGGAATACTGTGAACACTTTAGTGTCTAATGAGAACTTACAAAGGCACTTCGGAAAAGGTTGGCCCAACATCAAAGAATGAAATGATTATTCTGAATATAAATTCAATAAACATCTTCAAGAGCAAACAAAGAAAAGTGTGTATAATACAGTCTCATTTTAATACAACAACAAAAATTGCTGCATATGTATGAGTGTAAAACTACCTATGTTCATTTATGTGTATTTAAAATTTCCAAAGAAGGAGGCAGAAAGATGCTGTGTCATCCTCTGGCAATAGCAATAGAACAAACTGACATAAATTTGTATATTCAAACAACAGAAAGTAGTTAAATTCACAGACACAGGGAGTAGGACAGTGGTTCTCAAGGGCTAGAAACAGAGGAAATAAGGAGCTGTTTAATGGGCTCTGGTGAGGGTCTCTTTGGGGTTGCTGACCTCTCAGGGTGTCCTCAAACATCAGAGTCAAGAGAGCTCTCCAGGCTTTCCTGTATAAGGGCACTAATCCTAATCCTGAAGAGTCCACCCTCATGACGTGATTACCTCTGAAGGCCACAACCCCCAACACCATCACTTTGGGGGCCAGGAATTGTACATGTGAATTTTCGGGAGAGACAAACTTTCTGCCTGTTGTGCTCTTTCACGAGGCGACTGTGGTTGGGGCACATATGAGTAATCTAGGATAATATTCCTGTGTCAACAGCCTTGGTTTCGTTATATTCACAAAGATCCTTTTCCCATGTAATATTTTCTGCAACACAACATGTTCCAGGAATTAGGATTTGATATGTCCGGGTGCCATTCTTCAGGACATCACAGACAGGTACTACAGACACCATTAACACGGAGACGGGGGTGCGGTAGCCAGCCAGCCAGACAGGCCCCAGGGTTTCACCTCCTTGTTCACTCCTTTATATAGTTGACTCCCGCCACAAATGAGTCTGGCTGTGTAACTGAACACAATAGGGCAGAAGCCACAGTGTGTGCTTTCCAGGCTGGCATACAGGATGCAGTGGTCTCTGCCTTAGAGTTCTGAGGGAAATTAGCCATGATATGAAGACACTCAAGCAGCCTCATGGAGAAGCTGTCATGGGGAAGCACCAGGCATTTCCAGCAACAACCAGCACCAATTGCCAGTCAGGTAACTGCGGATCCTTGGAAGTGGATCTTTGAGCCCCAGCAAGCCTTTAGATAACCACTGACTCAGAACTGCCCCAGTTGCAGCCAAGCCTGTCCTGTCCTACAGAACTGAGCAAATGATGTTTATTGTTATTTTAAACCTGGGAGGAGGATAATTTGTAACAGAGTTATGTGGGAGAAAAAGAAACCAAGCCCCTTTCCCCATTAAAAACCAAAATGTAAACAAAAGCCACACACATACACATACCCACAACATTACACTGAAAAAACTGTCACCCTACACACACATTTAAGTTTAAAAAAAATGCATATATATATAAAGATACATATATATAGATAGATAGATAATTATTTTACAGCATGTAATTGAGGCTTTTATGATAATAATTTCTGAGTAAGAGATGGATTGGAATGGTACACAGCACTCCACATTGCTGGTAGCAGAGAAAAAGAGTCTGTTGTTCTATTGTAGTTTCCCTGCATTTCCTCATACTGAGCAGCATAATTAATATTTGTTGGTATTGCTTGCTGTCTTGGTTACTTTTCTCTTGTTGCTGAGACAAAATACCTGATGGCCAAAATTAAGGAAGGAAAAGTTTATTTAGCTCACAGTTTGTGCAGATTCCTGTGCATGCTTGGCTGGCTCCAAGGTAGGGTGGCCTGTGGCAGAGGGCAACAGTTCATGGAGGCAGAAAAACAGCAAAAGCAGCAAGAGCAAAAGGGAGGAGCGGCAGGAAGGTGCCCCTTTCCCCTCCTTACATATGCAAAACCACCCCCCACAGGGCGGGTGTAGCACTCACACTCATAACCCCAGCATCAGACCCTGGGTGGGTTGCAAACTTTAGAAGCCCACCCCGATGACTGCATGAGGGTTTGGGGGACATGCAGACACAAGCCATAACACTTACCGGTATCTATTCTCCTTTCTTCTAGAAAGAGTGACTCATTTTTCCTCTAGGAAACTATCCTGAGTGGATAGCATAAGAATCAAGAGAAAAGAAAAGAGCTAGATTTGAGGTAGAATTGGTTTAAAGAAATGAGAAAGTCCCTGGATGCTTTGCTTATGACTTCAACAAACCCATGTGAACATTAAGAGGAGCAACTAGGTATGTGCTGCGCTGCCCCCTTGTTCCCCACCTAAACTTCAGGAACTTGGAGGGAAGAGGATGATACACTGCTACACAAACTGTTTAAAAAGAAAAAACCCAGAGAGTTCCATTGCATAATAATTAAGCACAGATTAATTTAAAGCATTCTAGAACAGCCCAATTTTTTTCTCTAGTCTTCTTCCATTCCTACCTGGATCTGTGTTAAGGTATTACTTAACCTGGGGTTCCACACAAGATACAACAGACTAGGGGCCTTATATAAGACACATTTATGTTCTCGCAGTTCTGGGAGTGGCATTCCAAGATCAATGTGTTAGCAGAACTGGTTTCAGTTGAGACCTTTCTTTCTGATTTGCAGACAGTCACCGTCTCATTGGGTCCTCATGTGGCCTTTGCTCTGTGTACATGGGGAGAGACAGAGAGATCCTAATTTCTTAAGGACACTAGTCCTATCAGGTCAGGGTACCACGTGTTCAACTTCATTTAACCTCAGTTATGTTTTTAAAATCCTTGTCTTCAAATATTACCACATTAAGGAAATCTAATTCAGTCTATAACAGATGTCTGCTGCTCACCAAATATATGTATGCTATCTGATATTTTCTAAACCCCTCATAGCCAGTCGGGGTCATGTTAGTAGTTTTAGCCAATTCACTGTTGGCAAAAGATACATGTGTCTCTTCCGAGTGAAGGCTTTAAAAGCTGGTGTATGATAGATCCTTCAGTTCTTTCAGCTTTTCTGTTGATAACCTAGAAGCTATGTATTCAAGGTGATTCAGCTATAATATGAAGCAACCTTCATTAGCTGAAATCATTGAATGGCTATTTTGGAACACAACCCCAATTCATTAACACTGAAATGTATTGCAAATTAGAAATAAATTTTGTGATATTAAACCTTTAACATTTCAGGGTACATACATAATTAAGCAAAACCTATCATTTCCTAAGTAATTATGAACCTTATCCTTCAATAATAGTGAATAGCTAACTAAATGAAAAGATATTTCACATTCATGGCTCTAAAATCTTGACATTATTAACATGGCAATAGTCCTCAAGTTTTTCCCTATTAAAATTCCAGCTTTTAGATTTCTGGGAAGATGACAAATTGGTGAACAGCAGAGAAACAGCCTCTCTGAACTTTGATGTCCAGATGCCTGAATATAGCAATATGAAGAAGAGAAAAAGGAAGGAGGTGAGTACCAGGCACCCAGCAAGGATCTGAACAGAGAGTTAAAGCACATAGGGAGAGCAAAGAGAGAGATCTGCAGAAGAAAGAGGTAGCAAGAAGTACTTTTTCCCTGAGCCTTGACTCACTGCATGGGAGGGAGAGCTCGAACTTACAGTGACTACTAGCAACCCCAGAAACCTCCGCAGAGAAACAAACCAGTGAGACAGAGTAGTAAACACAGTGGACTGCAACGGCTGGTAAGTTATTCAGGTTCAGACGTCCCTCAGGAGAGGGCAATTGGCTGGTATCCATCTTGGGGAGGGGCCAGCTGAGCTTGGAATTCAGAGCAGATGTGGGAAGGCTCCATCTGGTGTCTCCCAGTGTCAGAGTGAGGGGCAACTGAGTTCAAGTAGGCAGGAGGTCAAGGAGCCAATTTCAAGCCATCAGGAGACAGACAGAGGGTTGCAGGCTGAACAAGTTGGGTTCCAGCTTCACAGGCAAAAACCAGCCTGAACTTCACTGGGACTAAATGTGCAGCTGCTGGGATTATCCATTACCTTGCCATAAATCTACAGCTAGTGTACTGGGATTAATCAACATGGATCTGGGCTCTGTCTGCCCACTCTGTCTCCCAGTGATAGCAGAGACATGACCTGAAGCAGACATTTTTTCTCCTTCTTTGGTTTTGTTTTGTTTTTCTTGTTTTTTTCTATGAGTATAAACACTGTTTCTAGTTTTCTTGTTGTTCTGTTCTTGTATTTATTTCTTCCCTCTTTTTCACTATTGGCTTCTTCATCAATTTCCCAAAGTTTGTGTGATCTTCCTTTGTCCTCCAGTCTTACTTCTAATCTCTTCCTCTTCTTCTATTTCTCTATTTTCCCCTATAAGCCTTTTAGGTTTTCTCCTCCAAGACTAAAATTGCTATACTGAGGGCTTATTTACTGCTTACAATTTTCTTGTTCATTTTAGATTTTGTTATATAACCACAAATCTAGATCATATAGTTAAAGGCAGCAAATTAATAGTCACCTCAGTTTGTCATTTTCTGGGCTATATTTGATGCTATTCCATCACTGTATTTGTCTGATTGTACCACTTTCACCAAGGTGACATTATTGTCTCGTCAATTGTTCTTCCTGATATACCAAGACTGAAATTGCCTAAGGGTTGTAAACAATACTATAGGTCAGTGGGAAAAACCAGGCACTGAGACAAATAGGCAACAACTTCTCATCCCCAATAAATTGAAGAGGCAGGATCTTACAACAGACTCAAAACTTTAAAAAGCCAGTTATACCTGTAAGGAACCTCTCAGAGGTAGGCATTTCTTAAGGGTTCTAAATACTATCTGCCCTAAGCAATTTATATGTATCAATCTAGGAATCAAACTAAAAATAATTAAACTAAGTAAAATAGAAAATGAGAAGACACTTAAACAAGATTCCACCCCAGACTTCCAAGCTCATCAAAGACAATCTCAGGGGGCAATGAGGTGGAATAATTTGAAAGCTATCTATCTGGACTCACTGAAATGGTAACTGTGAAAGTAACAAAGCAAATAAATAGGGCCCTAGAAAAAAATCAAATCAGAAATAATCTCTCATATAACTATAGAGATGGTGATCATAGTGAAAGACATGGTTACTGACCCTAGAGCAGATACAAATATAAAAATAAAAGAGCTTAGGAAAACGATGGAAGCCTTCATTACCCAACATAGAACAGAAAAGGAATCCATGAAACAGATTCAAACACATATCCAGAGTGTTAAAAATTTCACTAAATGTAGATCCTGCAGAATGAGCCAATATGAGGACAGAGTTTCAGATATAGAAGAACAGGATCGAGGTTAGCAAACATGAAAAGAAAGATTTCTTAAAAATAACAAGGGACCAAGAAAAGTCAATCCTACAGCTGCTAGATGATGGAAATAAGAATAATGTAAGTTGATTGGAATTAATGAAAAAGCAGAAGACAGAGCAAATGACAGAAAAAAAACTGTTCATAGAAGTGATAGCAGAAAACTTCCTAAGCAAGGAAGAAAAATTTGACATCCTGACAGATAAGTGAGGCATACAGAGCTCAAATCAGCCGTGGTCAAAACAAAATAATACAAAGCAAAGCAAAAACAAACTATACCAAGACTAATAGTCAAGAGTCCAGAAATCTAATGCAAGAACAGAACATTAAAAGCTGTTAGAGGAGGTGGGGTTGAAAGGAGGGTAGGGGAATGGGGAGAAAACCTAAGTTATTTAGTGTACAGGTACAAATTCTCTATGATGAATGTGACCATTCTGTATACCTAAAATAACAATAAAATTTTTACTTAAAAAAGCTGTTAGAGAAAAGAAAGAAATTGCATAGAATGAAAAGTCCTTTAGAATCACAGCAGACTTCTCTCCTCAAGTTGAGAGCATGGAGTGAAGTATTTCATCAAGTCCTAAAAGAAAACAACCTCCAACACAGGTTGATATACCCAACAAAACCATTTCTCAGAATTGATGGAGAAATAAGATATTTCCATGACAAAGAACACCTGAAGAAATTCACAGCCAATAAACTAGCACTCCAAAATGTTCTAGAAAGGGATAACAAGACTTCAAGGCCATGAACCGCAACAGAATGAATCCACCAGACAAGGCAAGTAATTAAACGGGGGGGAATAAACAACAAGAAAATTACATGAGAAGGATGGGTGAATACATATCAGTTATAACTATCAATGTAAGTGGTCTCAATTCAGCAATCACAAGAAATAGGCTGGCTGAATGGATGAAGGAGAAAGATCCAACAATATGCTGCATACAAGAAACAAATTTAATTCACAAAGAAACTCATAGAGTAAAAGTCAAAGGATAGAAAACAATACTCCATGGGATAGGAACTGGGAAAAAAAGCAAGGGTAGCTATTTTATTTGCAAAGTGGATTTCAACCCAACACTGATTAAGGGAGACAAGGAAGGTCATCACATCCTTGTAAAGAGAACAATCCAAGAAGAAGAGATAACAAGATTAATAAATATATGCACCAAACACCATGCACCCACCTATATAAAACAAATATGAATGGACATGAAAAATTAAATAAACACTAATATAATTGTACTATGGGGATGTCAATACCCCACTGTCACAGGTAGACAGATCAACTAGACAAAAAATAATCAACAAAAAAATATTAGAACTGAATAAAACCTGTAAATAAATGGGCTTAGTAGATGTCACAGTATTCCATCCTAAAACATCAGAATTCACATTCTTCTCAGCTGCACCTGGGACCTTCTCCAGAATAAACCTCATACTAGCTCATAGAACATACTTAAGTAAATACAGAGGAATTGAAATTACCCCATGCATATTGTCAGATCATAGTGCAATGAAATTGGAAATCAGTGACAAAAGAAACCCCCAAAACTTCATAAACTCATGGAAATTAAACAACACCCTCCTGAACAACCAATGGGTCATAGATGAAATTAAAAAAGAAATTAGACAGTTTCTACAACTAAATGATAATGCCAGTACAACATACCAGGACTATGGGATACAATGAAAGCAGCCCTACCACAGAAATTTATAGTGGTGAATTTTTTTTATCAAAAAAACAGAGTGAGCTCAAATAAACAACCTAATGTTGAATCTCAAGCTTCTAGAAAAAGAAGAGCAAGTCAAGCCCAAATCTCATATGTGGGAAGAAATTATAAAGATCAGAGAAGAAATTATAAAGATCAGAACATGAATTAATGTAATGGAGACTAAGAAAACAATACAAAGAGACAATTAATTGAAGAGTTGATTCTTTGAAAGATAAAACAAAATTGATAAACCCTCAGCCAACCTTATCAACAAAAAGGAAAGAAAAGTATCACATCCATGCAGTTAGGAAAGAAAAGGGAGAAATCACAATTGATCCTGTAAAAATCCAGAAAATCATCAATATCTACTTTGAAGGCCTGTATTCTAACAAGATGGAAAACATAGGCAAAATGGACAGATTTCTATTTACATATGAATTACCAAAGCTGAATCAAGAAGATATAAACATTCTAAATAAACCAATATCAGTCAATGAAATTGAAGATGTAATTTAAAACCTACCAACAAAGAAAAGCCCAGTCCCTGATAGATTTACTGTTGAATTCTATAAGAAATTTAGAGAAAATCAAATACTGCTACTTCTCAAACTTTTAAATGAAATTAAAAGGGAACTCCCAAATTGGTTCTTGGAAGCAAGTATTACCCTAATATCAAAACCAGAGAAGGATCCAGCCAAAAAACAGAACTACAGGCTAGTCTCCCTAATGAATATAGGTCCAAAAATCCTCAATAAGATACTGGCAAACATAAGTTAGGAAATCATCAAGAAAATTATACACAATGACCAAGTAGGATTCATCCCAGGGATGCAAGGATGGCTCAATATATGCAAATCAATAAATGTAATACACCATATTAATAGAGCTAAGAACAAAACCTATAAGGTCATCTCAATAGATGCAGACAAAGCATTTGACAAAGTCCAACACTGATTCATGATAAAAATCCTACAGAGAAATGGAATAGATGGTATTTGTCTCAATCTGATAAAAGCCATCTATGACAAATCAACATCCTGCATCACACTAAATGAACAAAAACTGAAAGCTTTCATTCTAAAATCAGGAACAAAACAAGGATGTCCACTATTGCCACTCTTATTCAGTATAGGTCTGGAAATATTAGCCAGAGCAATTAAACAAGAGAAAGAAATAAAAGGAATAAAAATAGGAAAGGAAGAAGTTAAATTGTCTTTCTTTTGTGTGTGTGTGTGGTACGAGGGATCAAACTCAGGACCTTGCACTTGCCAGGCAGGCACTTATTCCACTGAGCTATATCCCCAGCCCTAAATTATCATTTTTGTGGATGACATGATACTTTACATAAAAGACTCCAAAAACTCCACCAAAACACTTATAGATTTAATAACCAAATTCAGTAGCACAGCTGGATACAAAGTCAACACTCAAAAAACAACAGCATTCCTATACACAAAAACCAGACTCACTGAGAAAGACAATAGCATTAAAAAAAAAAGAAATACATAGGAATCAGTCTAAGGAAGTAAGAGACCTCTACATTGAAAAGTATAGTACTCTGAAAAGAGGATATCAGAAAATGGAATGATATCCCTTGTTTTTGGTTAGGAAGAACCAATATAGTGACAATGGCCATACTTCCAAAATTGTTATACAGATTTAATGCAATTCTGGTCAAAATTCCAACAGCATAGCTCACATAATTAGAGAAAAAAAATCTAAAATTCATTTGGCACCAGAAGAGACCTAGAATAGAAAAACAGTTATGGGCAACAAAGGCAAAGCAGGGGGCATCACAATCCCTTATGAAATTATACTACAAAACTACTGTGATAAAACATCATAGTAATGGCAGAACAAAAAAACCAGACCCAAGGATCAGTGGAACAGGTTGAAAGATGCAGAAACAACATACTCAGCCTCTTTATATTTGACGAAGGAACGAAACATCTTCATTGGAAGAAAGATAACCTCTTTAATGGTGCTTGAAAACTGGCTTCCCACATGCTGAAGATTAAAACTAGCCCCATATCATTCATGCACTAAACTAGCCCCATACCATTCATGCACTAAACTAAAATCAAAATGGATCAAACAGCTGAATAGAAAAACAGAAACACTAAATCTACTAGAAGATAGAATGGGTAGAACTCTTGGAGATGTTGGTATAGGGAAAGACTTTATGAACAATTGCACAGAACATATCACAAAGAATCAACAACTGGGACTTCATCTTACTAAAAAGCTTTTGTACAGCAAAAGAAACCATCATCAGACTGAAGAGACAATCTACAGTATGGGAAAAATTTTTTGCCAACTGTTCCTCAGACAAAGGACTAATATCTAGAATATATAAAGAAATCAACAAAATCAGATCCTCCCCAAATTTAATGACCCAATCCAAAAATGAGCATCTAAAAGGAACAGATACTTCTCAGATGATGAAGTAGAAATGGCAAATAAACATATAAAAAATGTTCAACATTACTGGCCATTTCAGAGATGCAAATTAAAACAATGCTGAGATTCCATCTCACCCTAGAAGGAATGACTCTTATGAAGAAATCAATCAATAAAAAATGTTGGCAAGGCTGTGGGAGAAAGGAACCCTTCTCCACTGTTGGTAGAGAACAGACTAATGCAGGCTAATGCAACCAATGTAGAAGTCAATATGCAGAATCCTCAAAAAACTAAATTTAGGGGCTCCATTTGATCCAGCTATTCCCCTACTTGGTATCATCCAAAAGAACTGAAAGCATCATACCACAGCAATATATGCACACCCATGTTTATAGTGGCACAGTTTGCAATAATCAAATCTTAGATAAAGCCAAAATGTACACAATTGATGAATAGATAAAGATGGGTTTTTTTTATACAATGGAATACTATTGAGCCATAAAGATAAGCCTGAGACATATCTAGCTAAATGGATGCACCTTGAGTCCATACTCTTATGTGAACTAAATGAGACATGTATCTAAATACTGCATTAGGTGTGAGAAACTGAAAGTTTAAATAACGTCCAAAACTGAGTAATAAATATTGGGAAATGAGAAGAAAATGTTCACACGAGAAGGGGAACAACTGAGGGGGGAGGAGGAAAGGAAGGAAGGGTCAAGAAAAGAGGATAGAGGGGAAAAATGGAAGCAGACCTTTTGTAAATAAGGTAGGGAAGAGCAGTCTAAGGGAGAGAAGGGGAATGGGAATAAAAGAAGAAACAGGATATATCACTCATGTCCAAGGTATATTATCCCTATGATGGATGTTCTCATTATGTATATCTTAAACGGACCAGTAAAAAAAATTCCAGCTTTTTAAAAAGTCAGGGAAGAGTCACAGATCTTAATTTCAAAACATTCCACACACAAAAAAACATTCCACAAAGCTACAGTCACCAGAACAATGTGGTATTTGGCAAAATAATAACACTAGCAGTAGTAGTAATAATAACAGTACTACTACAACTAACATTATCTCAATGAATATAATTTAAAATACAGAAGTAAATCTTCATATTTACAGTCACTTGATTTTCACCAAGAGTTCTGAGATGATTCAATGAGTACAAAAATAATCTTTTAAACAAATGATTCTGGGATGACAAGATATCCACATGCCAAAGAATGTGTTTGGATATCTATCTCACAGTGTATGCAGAATTAACTTAAAATGAATCAAAGGTCTAAATGTTAGTGCTAGATATAACCCCAAAAGATATGCAACAGAGCACAAGGAAATTAGACATTATTAACATAAAAACCTTCTGTGCTCCAGAGGGCATCACAAAGAATATGAAAATGCAGGCATTGTGGCACATGCTTGTAATCCCAGCACTCTGGGAGACTGAGGTAGCAGGATCACAAGTTCAAGCCCAACCTGAACAATTTAGCAAGACCATGTCTCAAAATAAAAGAAAGAAAGAACAAAAGAAGGAAAAGAAAAACAGGTGGGGATATAGCTCAGTGTAAAGGTCCTAGGTTCAGTCCCCAGGAACACACACACACAGTAATATAAGCAAACCACAGACTGGGAGAAAATATTTGCAAATAATATATCTGATGAGGATCTCATGTGAGGAATATATTTTAAAAATCTTATAACAGCTGCTGTGGAAAACAGTCTAGCAGTTGCTTATAAATTTAAGCATGGTGGGGCACACTTATAATCCCAGCACTCTGTAGGCTGAAGCAGGAGGGTCACTGAGAGTTTGAGGCCAGCCTGAAACGCATAGGAAGAACATGTCTCAAAAATCAACAACAACAAAAAGCAAAACAAAACAAAATAAAAAACAAACAAAAAATGCTTAAACATAAAATTCCTTTCACCCAGACTTTCTACCGCTTGGAATATATTTAAGAGAATTAAAAACATGCCCACAAAAAATCTTGTACATGGACATTGATAATTATTATTATTGTTATTATTATTTTTTTTCAGCACTGGAGATTGAACCCAGGGCCTTCACACTGAGCCACATCTCTGACTCTTTTGTTTTTAATTTTTTATTTTGAGATAGAGTCTCATGAACTTTCTAGGCTGGTCCTGAGTTTGCGATTCTCTTGCCTTAACCTCCTAAAATGGTGGGATTACAGAATATGTTATTATTTATAATAGATAAAAATGGAAATTGTCCAAATATCTATTGATTGATGAGTGGGGACATGTGTTTTTTTCAGTTCTTAATGCTTTTCTTTTTTTTTTAACTTTTTTTTGAGACAGGGTCTCGCTATGCAGTTCAGTCTGGCCTTGACTGAACTCACTATGTAGCCCAGGTTGGCTTTGAATGCATGATGATCCTCCTGTTTCAGCCTCCTTAGTACTGGGATTATGGATGTGTGCTACCATGCTCAGCTTTTTATTTTCTGGAACAATCTTTCTCTGACTCAAAGCTAGAACCAGACATTTCTCTAGGAGGCTTAATTTCTTTCACCATTGATGAATAAAATTTAAAAGCCAAGATCAGGCTTTATTTGTGCTCACTGCCACTGGGCTGTAGTCACTTCTGGGCACCACTAATGGACAGAGCTAGATTTCTGGTATTAGCATAAACAAAAAAGTACCCTAGAGTAGGGCCCAGTGGCATACACCTGCAGGCCCTGGATTTGGCAGGCTGAGGCAAGAGGATCACTGTAAGTTCTAAGCCAGCCTTGGCTACATAGTGAGTTCAAGGCCAGTGTGAACTACATAGCAATATCCTGTCTCAAAAAAACAAAACAAAAGATAGTATTCTAATTTTTAACTTTATATAATCCCTCCTACCACTTCCTTAGTAATCTGTGAAGATTTATGGATTTTCTTGGTAGAGTTCTGCACATCAGAACCTCAGGAAGCAAACTGGTGAAACAGTGAGGAGAAATGAGTCTTTATTATTATAAACCATGGACATTGAGAGTCATTTGTTAACATATAATCTGACCTGTTCTATTACAACACAAAGCCCTGGGCTAGGTAGAAATGCCATTTTAATGTAAGTGGCAAAAAATATTGGAAAATTAAAATCTTGTTTGCTTTCTCATAAATCAGTAAGGCATCAAAAGAGCAGAAAATCATCGGGAATTTCAAACTGGTCAAATTTCTGAAAAGACATCTGGTACTTACCTCTGACATAATGAAGGGTGGTCTCTATATAACAAAGACTAAAAATCCCAGGAGAAACAGGGTAACAAGGGCCATGTTTTTCATATAAAATCACTTCACAAGGATATGAGGGCTCCATGTCGCTGTACAGATTTATGAAGAAAACAGAATTCTTAATAGAGCCTTGGGCATCTGCTTCTATCGTGGAGGGAAAGCACTTCCAAAAGCAAGGAGACAACATTTGCCTAGGACCTGCTATTATTACACTCTGTGCATATGGTAGCTAAAAACTCATTAGTTTTATAATTCTGGCTGAAGTTGGCAAGCCACCTCCAGAAATATTTCATACAAGCAAAGTGACAGATGGCAGTTTCCTTTGTTATAGGATGAGCTGGTTAGGGGAGTGGTCACGCACACGAAAATCATCCAAATAGCGTGAAACTACTCTTATGTAAAATAATTTAGTTGCAGCTTTTGATAAGTTGATCTTCATGTAATTGGCCTACTTTCTGTCACGCAAGCATACATTATTGGTCAGACTTACATAATTTCTTCAAATAGGATTTGAAACTACATTGCAGTGCCCTTGATGGGGTAGACATGATCATACCTCAGGATCCCTGAGGAATTTGCTCCAGGACCTCTACCCTCCACCAAAATCCGGGGATGCTCAAGTCCTTTATAGAAAATATAGTATTTGCACATTACGCATGCACATCCTCCCATAGGCTTTCAGTTATACCTAGATTACTTATAATATGTAATGAAATGCAAATGTAAATACTTGTTATACTGCAATTTCTAGAGAACGATGACAAGGAGTGTAGTCCATACATATTTAGCAAAGATGCAGCCATTGTAAGCTTAACTGTGTAATACACAAATGGGAACTCGAGGCCCACGGGATTCAAATGACAAGGGCCGGGGAGAGTCTGCGGATCTGTGAAATGGCGAGAGGTTGCCGAGGGATGCGCCCATACAAGACTTCATTCATATGGGCTCAGTGTGTGTCGTCCACCACATGGCAAATTCAAGTTTTGTTTTTATAAAAGTTTCTAGAATTTTGTTCTGAATATTTTCCATTCATAGTTGGTTGAGTCCTTGAATGCAGAACTTGCAGCTCTGACTGTGTAAATCAGTTTATGCTAGCAAGAAACCAGGGGAAGTTCTTTTGTTTTGACTTTGCAGTTCCCTCTGTAGAGACTGCTTTGTTTGTTTGTATACCTTTCTGGCACAACATCCTCATTTGCCTGTTGGTGAAAATATCCCAATCATATGCTGAGACTCCCTGACAACTAAGCCCTAAACTCTGGTGATAATTCAGTCTGGCTAATTAGAATACCATGTCTCCTGTCCTCATGATTGGTTCAGAGATAGGCATCTGACCCAATTTGGGCCAATGAGAAATTTTCTCTAATTTGTGCTGAAAAACTATTAAAAAGAAATCCTCTCTTTTCAGTAGATAGAAATAAAACTGGAGTTCCCCTTAGAATCTATGTAGCTACCAAAAAAAAAAAAAAAAAAAAAGAAATCAGGACCAAGAGATAACTGGCTTTGACATTTCTGAATCCAAGTAATTTTGAAGCCACCACACCCTTTTTTTTTTCTCACTTACATGAGTCAGTAAATTTCCTTTTTTTTGTTGAAGCCAGTTGGATTTCTTTCACTTGCAACTATAAGAGTTCTGATTAATGCACTTACTATTTTAGAACAGTCAAACAGCTAGAAAAATATTACAGTCCTCCCTGGCCTTATCTCTATGACTTAGTCATTGAACCAGAAACATAGCACAAGTTAAATATCTTCCAAATATAGTACATTTTCCCAGAGAATCTAGAAGCATTCACAAACTTCAGAGAATAATATCCTGGAGTACATGAGATACCTTGGAAGAACACTGCTAACTCTTACGGTAGTTAAAAATAATATTAACCTTCTCCCCAAAATAGACTATCCACCAGCTACTACATAAGGCATTTTATAGACATTAATATTCACAATTCTTTCACTAAATTGGTATTACTCTGCCCACTGTACCAATATGGGAGGGAAGGCTTAGAGATGTTAATTTTTCTGAGATGACTCAGCTTGGATGTGACTGCTCCAGCACTGAAATGCATGTCTATCTGGCCCTGAAGTCTGTGCTGTTCTGAGCCATGTTGCCTTTCTCGTTTGTGAATGTTTATTCTTAGATAATGGTTCTTGGGATCTATGAAAGCAGCATTTTGTGTGCTGGAGATATACTTTATTAAATTAGTGGTTAACTTTGTAGTAAAAATATTTTGTGTTGCTCACAGAATGCTAGACCTGTCTGTCAGTGTCTGACTGCTGAGGTCCCAGGTGCATGGACCAGAAATGGATGCATGACCTGCTCCAAATAACTATATTCACTCACTTGGGAATTTCCACTAAATGGTATGTCCTTGGGCCAAAAGGACACATGTGTGACCTGTAAGGCACACCCCTCTCTTTTAAGGAGAAATATGGTCTTATACATTTCTTTTTCCCGATAATTCACTCAGTTGTCATACATTGTTTTCCAGGATCTCCCTAATGTGACCTCCCATTGAATTAGCCAAGATTCTTGGAGGCTTTCTGGGAAGAAAGGATCGACCCTGTCAAAACTCATGGCACACCCCTCTCTTATAAGGAGAAATATAGTCTTGTACATTTCTGTTTCCCAATAAGTCACTCAGTTATCATACGTTGTTTTCCAGAATCTCCCTAATGTGACCTCCCATTGAATTAGCTAAGACTCTCAGAGGCTTTCTGGGAAGAAAAGATCGACCCTGTCAAAACTCAAAAAAGATGGGTGTGGTGGCACAGGCCTGTAATTCCAGAACTCAGGAGTGGGAGGCAGGAGGTCACAAGTTCCAGGCTAGCTTGGGCTACAAAGCAAGACCTTGTCACAAACAAACAAGCACCAGAACAACCTGACCCTTGCTGCAGAGCACTGCAGTTCAACACCAGTCTTTGTTTGTTTCAGGAATCAAACTCAGGCCCTTGCGCTTGCCAAGCAGGCACTTCTGCCCCTGAGCTACATCCGCGGCCCCTTTTTCTTGCACAGCCTGATGGGGGCTTGCTTGTCTTCTTCAGCCCGGTGAAAAGCTTTGGATCTGAAATCTGAGCTTTCTGCCTTGCATTCGTTCATTAGCACAACCTTGGGAGAACTGGCCTCACAGAGAGTCCAGCTGTCGGAAATTTAACGTAGCTCCGTGTGCCAGTTGAAATGCACCCTTCCTTCCCGGTACCATTGCTATCTGTGACTGCGGTGCCCTGCCGTGCTGTGTTAGGTCAGAGGCATGATGAATTCGGAAGGAACCTGCCTGCTAAGGAGGGAGAGAAAGGGAGAGACAGAGGGAGAGAGCGGGCTTTCTGGCTTAGGACAAAGCTCCTGGTTTATCGCGCACAGACCTTGCTGTTTGTTCTTCCTTTGCTTCTGCCCCTGTTGGTCGACATCTACTGCTCTTCAGGTTTGTATTAAACGTTTTATTGAAAGCAGTGGTGCAGAGCTTGTGCTGCATGGGTTCTTCTCCAGGGTTGAAAAAATAAAGTTACTATTCCAGGAGAATGTACCTCACTATAAAAATATGAATGAAGGTGATAATTTCCATAATTATTAATGTTAAAAATTAATATATATATCTAGGAGTGCCCATCTAGCTCTCTTTTATCCATTAACTGCCACGAATTACACTGAATGACACTTTGCATAAATAAGTCATGGAAGTCTACATGCCGTCATTCTTGAAAATGTTGATTCTGGGCTTGATGTAGGGAGGTTGGACATGGGATGGACAACACTACATGCAAAGACTATAAAACCTTTTCAGTGAAACGGCCAGAATTAGCTAAAGTAAAAGATAGTGCAAAGAACCAGCTTCCTCTCCCTGAGAAGGTGCATGAGGGCCTGAAGCTAAAGCACCCTGGAGGCTCAAAGGAGTGTTTTCTAGTAGATCTGATGGGTCTCCTCTTCATACATACATATATGTGCCTGTAGTCACCTGTAATCGGGAGGCTGAGACAGGAGAATTGCCATGAGTTCGTGGTCAGCCTGGGCTATGTAGCAAGGCCTTGTCTCAGAAGACCCATAAATTAGATAAATAGATAGACAGATAGACAGGGAAAGAATAATGTCCGTAAGCCTCTCAGATTTTGACATATATTAACCTCTGGATTGTTGTGTTAGGTTTTTATGCTTCTCCAAATTACCATAAATATAATGGCTTAGCAGAACAGAAATTTATTCCCTCACAGTTCTGGCTGCCAGTAGGAGCAACAGGAAGTTGCCAGAGTTGATTCCTTCTGGAGGCTCTGTGGGAGGACGACCCGCTCCGCAGCTCTCTCCGAGCTTCTGGTGGCCGCCAGCAGTCTCTGGCGCTCCTCTCTGTGACTTTGCTCCCCTCTTCCTTTTCTGTTTCTTTTCTTTCTTTTGAGTCTTGCCATGCAGGGCAGGCCGGCCTTGAACTCACCACGTAGCCCAGGCTGGCTCCAAACTCACAGCGATCCTCCCGCCTCAGCCTCCCGAGTGCTGAGATTACAGGTGTGCGCCACCACTCCTGGTTTGCCCCTTTCTTCTTCAAGGGCATATAACATTGGACTACAAGCCCACCCTAGTCCAGGATAATCCGATCAAAATATCCTTAACTGTATCTGCAAAGATCCTTTTTCCAAATAGAAATTCACGGACTTTGGCAGCATCCGTTTTGGGAGAGGACGCAATTCAATCCACTGCTGTTTATTCTAACTTTTACAAATAAAGCATCACAGATATTAAAATTCCCTCCTCAACCCCCTTCTATCTACTTTCCTTTGCCCCTAGATATAACTATCCTAAGTGTCACTGCCATGTGTGCTTTAACTTTTACAACATTTTGTATTCACAAAGAACTTGTAGTTATTACAGACACCACCTTTGTAAGATTAAAAGCTTTCTATAAATATTACCCTGTACATTTTCTGTTGCTTATTTTTTTGCATTGATCATTGATTTTTTAAAAAAATCCATGTGGATATACCTAGCTTTAGGTATGAATATTTCACAGTTTTTAAAAATCTATCTTTGTATTGAGAGGCATTAAGTTATTTTATGATTTGGGGTATTATAAACTTTGGTGATTCCAGGATGTTACCTCCCTACTGCCATGTGCACAGGTATGGAATTTTTTGAGAACTGGTATCTTGGAGTAGAACCAATAGCTTTTTTTCTCCAATTTGTATCCTTTGGGAGAGAACAAGGTAGGTGTTCACTGTTATTTCTTGAAGTTTGCTAACAGTAGGCTATAAACTGGGACTCACATTGTTAATGAGGAGTGGATTTTTATTTTACTTTATAATTCAATTTCTTTAATGACTATAAGGTTATTAAATTTTTTTAGGTAAGTTTTTAAAATAAGTTTTTCCTTATTTTGGTCATTTATATTTGTCTGGATAATGATTTGCTAAATATTTATAGACTTATGGGCATTCATAATAACATGAAATTGAAGTTTTTGAGGTCAAAATTGTTGATAATATCATATTTCCTTGTTGATAATTTCATTATGGCAATTTCTGTGGCTTTAAATTTTCTTTCT
Organism: Dinomys branickii; assembly: GCA_004027595.1. Taxonomy (NCBI): domain Eukaryota; kingdom Metazoa; phylum Chordata; class Mammalia; order Rodentia; family Dinomyidae; genus Dinomys; species Dinomys branickii. Next base: position 65,089 of record PVLD010002251.1, read on the forward strand.
TTATCTGTTATTAAGAGTCTCATTCATACTTTCTGTTTCTGACCTCTATTTTGACATCTAATTGTTGATCTAGTGTAGGCAATTTGCCTTTTCTTTGTTTTTAAGATTTTTTTCTTTGTCTTTAATGTTCTGTTAGTTCTTATGATACTTCTAGGTAAATCTATATTTAGTGCACTTGGTATTCTCAGGGTCCCCAGGCTATGCAGTGTGGCCACTCTGTATCCATCCCATAGCCAAAATCCAGGTTTGGTTTTCTGCTGAGCTGTTGATAACTCTTGGATATTGTTGCTCTGGCTCTGAGTTTTTGCTTCATTTACAGAATTTATTGCTTTATTTCTCCCAGTTTTCTCATTGTTCATTTCTTGCATTTAAAAAAATGATGTAGTGACATTTTATCAAGCAATTCTGTATGTCTGGAGTAGGAAGAGAGTCTGCTAGCTCTGTCCACCATATTGATGAATTTGAATCCTCTTTACTGTTCTGTGAAATCACAAGGAAGAAAGGAAGATTCAGCTGCATTTGAGAATCCCAGCACTGAGAACCAAGGAATAACATCCTCTTCCAGCCAGAATCTCGGCGTGACATAAGATCAGTGCAATTTAGAGATGTGACAACTTGTAGATAAAAATGTTACATAAAAGTGAGCGATGCCAGTGAGAAAGGACATGTTAGCATTCCCATGACAGAGAAGGGACTGAGGCCTCACAGTGAAGGATATTCCTCAAATTTACAGATGGCACACGGCAGGATCAAGATTTTAAGCCCACATTCTGAGCCTAAAGCACATGCTTTCCTTACTATGTTGCCACTCAGACAACTGCAATACTTATAATAAGAAGGGACATTTCTAAAAAGTAAAACTTAAAAATCAGATAGAATAAGTCTAAGGACCAACATGTGTAGTACAGAAAAGAACTATAGAAGGAAGAGATCAGTGTTCAAGGAATATGTATATATATTCCTTCATTCCTGTTGAGGGAAACCAAGGAGCTGCCTGTCAGTTGAATGTACTCCTCACAGACAGAATTACCTGTCGAGCTCAGTTCTGGAAGAGCTCAGCAGATGCCATTCCAAATGAGAGATGCCCGCATGGGCTGTGAAGGCTGCAATGCATTTCAAATGTCTATGCCTGTCTCACTGGCAAATGAGATTACTTTGAAAAGGTGGAAAAAGAGAATATATACATATATTTTTTTTTCAAGTCTCTTTCCACTTGGAAAGAGATGTACACCTGCCTTGTACAGATCAGATCTCCATTTCTATAGACACGAGATCACATGGGGCAGCAGATGATGTGGGGCAATTTCTGTAGCTTAAAAGTGTCCTTCCTTAGCTGTTATTATGAAGCCCTTTCATTCAAAATTGGATAATTCCAAGCTTAGAGGTACTCCGGTTGATTTTAGTATCTCTATTATTCCTATCATGGTTTCTTTAGAACAAAAAAGGGGCTGATTTTCCAAGTAAACTTGCTATTTTCTGATAGAAAACCAACATAAGAGGTCACAGATATCACATTTAACTCTTTTGGTTGTAGGTAACAGAAAACCCAACTGAGAGTGGCTTGTATAGTAAGGAATTTATTCCAGGAACTCTGGATGTAGAGTGATTTGCGGGTTGTGTCATTTGCGGGCTCAATAGTACCATCAAGAACTCCATCTCAAGCTAGGCATGATGGTATGTGCCTGAGGTTCTGGTTATTCAGGAGGTTGAGGTGTGAAGAACACCTTGAATTCATGATTTTAGACCAGCGGGGTAACATAGTGAGACTTTGTCTCACAAAATAAGACAAAACAAACAAAGAAACAGAAAAGAACTCCCGCTTTCCATATTTTCTTGCTCCCATCACAGTATATGGGGCTTGTCCTGTTATTTATCCTACTGTGGTTATACAATGGCTGCCACATCTCCAGGCTTCTTCCGCTTCCACAGCAATGTTAAACATCCAAAGGGGCAATTTTATTCCCAACTAGAGAAAAACCTTTCCCAGAAGCTCCCACTCATCCTAGAAAATTTTCTTTCAAATTTCCTTTGCCAGAATTACCTCACAACCCCACTCCTAATCAATCAGTGGTAAGGAAAATGAAATTACCAAAATGGACTTTACTAATAGATATTCATCCTTTGGGGTGGGGAGGGGCTCCTTCACTGAGCACATGGCCATATTGAGGGAAAAGAAAACCAGGGTTCTGCGGATAAGCAATGTGGGAAGGGCGGGCTGTTAATGGGTAAACAGCCGTATCTGCCACACTGTGTGCTGTTGGACAGGGGAGAAATTACCTCAGCCAAAGTTGAAGAAAGGGACCTACTTCCATTATTTAACCATCAAAAATCTATGAGTAAATCTTTTCTATTTTTTATGCCTTTAAAAACATATTTTCCCAGTTCATAGATCTTAAGCCTGTACCTCTGAAATATTACAGCTTTGCTATCCAGAGCAGCACTCCCCTGTTTTCTTGAAAATTAATTTTTTCTCCATTCTAAACACATGAATCTTTTGAGCTCTGCTAATCTCAGTATCTCCTCCTCTATCCCCACATGTAAGCACCTAACCTAGAAAGGGCCAGCACCCCTCTGGCCAGTGTCTGGTCGATGAATAGGCCAAGTCAAGTCTTTCCTAGCTGAAGATGAAAGAAAATAATTTTTCTTTGAAGATGCAGGCTGAGTTTCTCTCCTAAACACAGAATTATAAATCATGAATACAGAGAGGGCTGTGATTCTACCAGCACAGTTATAGTTGGCCTGAGACAATGAGGTCACACAGAGAAAGAAACAAATGCCGGATGTAGGTGGAAGGAGGGAAGAGGGGAAAAAAGGAGCAGAGACAGAAACCTAAGCATCTTTCTCTGAATCCATCACTCCTGTCCTTTCTGAGGTTTAATATTCTGAGCTAATGAATTGTTTTTGTTTATATCAACATAAATCAGGCTGCTTGCTATATAGTTTGGATCTCAAAGATTTGGTCCCTAGCTTTTGGCACTATGGCGAGATAGTAGAAACTTTAAGAGGTGGGGAGTAGTAGGGGGTCTCAGGTCATTGGTGGTGCGCCCTTGGGGAGAGGGGAATTACAGGACATTTGTCTTGTCTTTCTCTCCCTTTTCACTTTCTGGCCATGAGATGAATGGATTGACTTCACCATCCACTCTCCACCATGACACGCTGCCTCGCCACAGGCCCAAAGCAATGGGTCAACAAATCATGAACTGAAACCTCTGAAACCATAAGCCACATAAACCTTTCTCCTTATATGTTGGTTGTCTCAAGCATTTTGTTACAGTAACAGAAAGCCGACTAACACATTATCTTAATTGCAAAAGAGTCCTGATTAAACTGTCTTTAGTAATCTGAAGTATATAGTTGAAGAGGGCAACATTCAAAATGAGACACCATAGAAATTAAGGCCTACCCATGGGGTAGAGACCACACAGTAATTTGAATAGGGAAAGTTTAACATAAAGAATATAAAGAACAACAACAAAGTATTGGAGTAATGAGAGAATGGTTAGTAAGAAGTAAAGAGAATGCTGAGTAACATAGGAATAGCATATGAGGAGCCCCGCAAGTCCCAGGGCTAAGCAAGGGTAACTGGGTAAGAGTTTCTAGCTCCTCTAGGCTGGGAGCCAGACCTTGTTAGAGAGAGCAGGGTGTATAACTTCCAGAATAACAGAGGAATCACCGTGGGGCCATGTTAGTGGTATCAATTTTCTCTAATATCTCCCTTCCCTTACTTTTTCTTTTCCTATTCAGAAAACATCACGCTCCCTCCACTTGGATTTTTTATCTTCCACTGTCCAAAGTCTGCGTCTAACTTCCTTGTTTCCTTCAGTCAGGAACAATTCACTCTAGCAACCAAGCTATTAATTCACCCAATTAACTTCCTCCTCCTTCACTTCTCAATTAGATTAAGTAACTTTTTTGCTAAGCCTCGCCATTTCAAATCTGCTCCAGCCAACCTAAACCTCCAGAGTTGTTTGTTTGGTTCTGTTTTCAGTTTTGGTTTTTGGTTTTTTTGAGATAAAGTTTTGCTATCTAGTTCAGGTTGGCCTGGAACTCCCTACGTTACCCAGGCTGGTCTTGAACTCGTGGAGATCCTCCTGCTTCAGTTTCTGAGTGCAGGGATTATAGGCAAGTGCCACCATGCCTGATGCTATTTGGTTCTTTTAAAATCAAAACATTTTACTTATCAGAATAGAATAATTTATCAGAATAGAATACTAGAATAACTTATCAGAATAGAATAATAAGTTATACCATGAAAAAGGTACCGATCTAAGAAGTTCATAAAGGTATAGATTTAAGTAGTTCAATTGATTTGTGTTTTTAAAAATCGCATTTTTTTCTTCTTTAAAATTAATTTTGTCAGGGATGGTGATGTATGCCTGTAATCCTAGCACACGGGAGACTGAGGCAGGAGGATCACCCTGTGTTTGAGGCCAGCCTGGGCTACATAGTGAATAGCCTGAACTATATAGTGAAACCTTGTCTCAAAATTTTATTGAAACACTTTAGATATATGTAATGATCACATTGGTCATAAGGAATTTTTACCTGTACATGATAAATATGGATTCTTCTTTTTTGTTCAACTCCTCCCCTCCCTTTAACTCTTCTCCTTCTTTACAAAAGGTTTTGTTTCCATTTTTCCCGTTTTTTCTTTTTTCCTTCCTTCCTTTTCAAAAATGATGTTAGTCAAAATACCGACTCTGCCTTTCCCTTTTGAAGCTGTAGGAAGGAGATGAAGCTTCCACAGGGGCCTGAAGCCCATGATTTAATGAATACTAGGAACTCATTAAAATGAAACAACTGAGAAACTGAAACTTCAAAATCATCCAGAGACTCCAATTCTCTTATTTTATAAATATAGAGAAGTAGCTTCATACTCTACAGTCAATAAACCATATACCTAAGGTTAAATAATGTGTAGTTTTAAAAAACTTGTGTAATCCAGAAAATAATCCATCACACACAACTTCAGTCTATATGAAAACAACATATGAACCCTCTCTAGAAAGGTGCTTCTAATATTCTTCATAATTTGTCCTCTATTTTTATTGCAGCAAAGGTGAAATGGAAGCATCATGACAAGAACAGCAGACCGAGGAACTGAAAGTACGTTCTCCTGGAGATTTTGCCAAAGCAAGTCTTTTGGAAAGTAACTTTGGGGTAAGCTTGGGAGGTGGTTTTTAAGTACATAATTCACAGAAGTTTGTTCAATTATTTATTCTCAGCCTTATAAATCAAATTAGGGATTTTGGATTGTGGGACAATAAAGCTAAGTGTTTGGCCTGGGCATGGTGGTTCGCACTCGTAACCCCAGCTATGGGAGCGGGGCTCAGGGAGGAGGGTCACAGGTTCAAGGCCAGCCAGGGCCACTCAGCAAGACGCTGTATTGAAAGAATAAAAAAGGTCAGAAATGCACCACACACACACACACACACACACACACACACACATGCACACACACACCCAGTAGTGGTCTTTGCCCCAAATTTCTGGCACAGAGCTCCTAAACTCTTAGAATTTCCTGTGAGATTCTCCAGAATATTTTCTTTTTCTTGTTTTTTTTTTTTTTTTTTTTTTTTTGTGGTACTGGGGATCAAACTCAGGACCTTGCGCTTGCCATGCAGGCACTTAGAACGTTTCATTTTTCATATTGAAGCATACCTCTCCCCTCGTTTTTGAGACAGGGTCTTGCTGTGTAGTCCAGGCTGCCTTTGAACTCACAGTGATCTTCCTGCCTCTGCCTCTGGAGTGCTGGGATCACAGGTGTGCACCACCACTCTCGGCTCATAGTGAAGCCCTTCTAAGCATCCCAGAACTTATGCTAATGAGCGACGGGGGTTGGACCTCTGGATAGACTCAGGGATGAAACCGGTCCCCAGAAGGACCGTGATGAGAAGGTTAGAACTTCAGCCCCATCTCCGTCCACTAGGGAGAGAGGCTGGAGAATGAGTTTAGTCACAGTGGCTGAGGATTTAATCAATCATGCCTACCTAATAAAATGGTGATAAAAACTATGAGATTTGGGGCACTTCCAGATCAGCAACAGTGATATGCTGGGAGCGCAATCCCTGAAAGGAGACATGGAAACTCCAGGCGGTCCTCCCTCCACCCCCATCTTGCCCTATGTATCTCATATTTGGCTGTCCCTGAGTTGTACGTGACTGACTTTATGATAAACCAGTAATCATAATTTTTAACTGTATTAGTACACGTTTGCAGTGTGTAACAGCCACACTCCTCATGGGGAGTTGGTATGTGCACATGACACATCTTACCTCTTCTCTCTCCCAGTCCCCATTTTCCCCTCACCACTCCCCTCATCTCTTGATCCCTTCTTATTTGCAAAAGACCTATTTCCCTATTTCCCATTACCCATCTTTGATTTTGTTCATTTATATTAAGCCTTTCTTATGAAAGAGGAACTGCAATATTTAAGCTGTGTGTCTGATCTATTTCATTTTACATTATGGTCTCAAGGAGCACCCATTTTCCTGCAAATGACTCAAGTCTATCCTTGTTTATGGCAGAGTAGTACTCCACTTTGCATAAATGCCACTTTTTTTATATGTTCATCTGTTGATGGACACTTTCTTAAGTTCTATAATTCATTTTAACAGATTATAAAAGCTGAGGGAACATCATAACAACCCTTGAATTAGTAGTCCAGGGTCTCAAGACGTGATTGGGATGAAAAGTGGGGGCACCCTTACAAGACTGAGCCCCTAATGTATGAGAAGTTAACATAGGCTAATTTCAGGCAGAAAGTGCCTGAAGCACATGGAATTGCAGGACACACAGCTGGTGAGTTGGTTTTTGAACAATGTATTTGTGTTAGAAAAGACATCATACATTTGGTGTCAGAAAGAGACACACATAGACATAGGTAAGGTTGGTATCCTGGTCAGATGACGCCACAATGGAGCATTTGTTGTGCTCTACTGTGCTGCCTCTTTCTTTGTCTGTCCTACTCTGAGCCCCTGGAAAACTGAATGAGGCATTCACACACCTCCCTTCACTCACCAGCAGCAAATCCAAAATCTGCGGGCCTGAAACTCATATACTAATTTGGGAAGGGACAGACTTTTCAAAAGACTCCAAGGTTAGGTATCAAGAAATCACAACAAATTATTAACAAGAAAAGCTGATAGCCAGGAGTGGTGGCGCACACATGTAATCCCAGCCCTCAGGAGGATTGCTGTGAGTTTGAGGCCAGCCTGGGCTACATACTATGTTCAAGGCCAACCTGTACTACAGAGTGAGACCTTGTCTCAAAAAACTAAAAAAAAAAAGGAAAAAAAAGAGAAGCAGCTAAATGTCACAAAATCTATGAAATGGAACCTTTTATTTATTAACTGACTAACACATCTATATATACCTTTCTTCCTACGTTTTTGACTTGAAATTGGTGATTACATCTCTCACATGACAACAGTTTCTAAGACCCTTCCCTACGCTAAGCATACATCAGTGACTTGGCACACTGAACAGCAGGAGTGGCCCTACAACCAGTCCGAAGCTGGGGCAGCCAGCAGTAACAGCTATTCACAGAAATGACTGCCAGACGCATAAACGTATCCCGCTAAACCCAGACTAAATGTGTTCTAGCTCAAATTCCTTTAGATATATACCCCAAATGACCATAGACTCTCCACCAACAGCCACTACAAGGAGGAACTGTGAAACAGGGAATATCAGAGTAGAAAGGGATAATGGCCTTAACCAACTGGTTAAAATATTTTACTTTTGCAGATTTTGCAAAAACATAGGAGCACATAAGTACATCGCTAGGTGCATCCTTGGAAGAGTCATATGAAATGGAAGGTCCTTGAAGCTTTACTGGCATCACATCCAGTGTCATACAGGGCCAGGCACAAAATAGATAGTTAAGAAATGCTTGAGGAGGGCAGCAATGATCACATGGCAAGGAAAAGGGAAGTGGTTTGAGGCAAATTTATCCTCAGCCTGAATTGTCCGTGGGCTTTCCTTTTAAAATGTGTTCCAATGTAATAAAAGGAATAATGGGTTCTTCCAGTTAAAAACAGTGAAGTGATTAAATCTTAACAGCTCTGAAAATAGCTTTTACAGCACATACTTCACAGTTGCTCCTTGCTGTCTAAAAGCAAAATGAGGGCTGGCAAGTCCGCTGGGTGGTGAGACCTTCACCGTGCCTCCTGCCCTCATTCTGAGTGCGCCCCTTGTCACTTAGCTTCAGTGCCCTGGTGAGGGGCTGGGTCATCTGGGCCGCTTTGAAAACTTGGCTATGATAAGTCCTTTCTCATCTGCAGATCAGAGTTTAAATTCTATTTCATCAAATCAAAATGTGAAAAGAAACTTTAAAAAATGTAATTGGCTCTCATAGGCACCATCAGGAGAGTGCCCGCACAAACTGTTTAGAGCACATTTCTGATAATGAAAGGAACTAACCTCTCCAAAATTTGAGAGAATAACTTTGAAGAGTTTGTATAAAGGCACAGTGCACTCTAATAGTTTGAAGCATGGTTATCTCACCTGAAAAAATGAGCAGCTTGCTAATTTTGTGAAATATGATAACGGTCTAGATTGCTCTGTGGCTTACTTTTTCACTTACAGCCCCAATTCTAAGTTGTGGCCCAAGATGGGACTTAGAGGAAAAGACTGTGACTTAGCTGGAAGTCGGAAGCAGGTGTCAGAGTTGACTCACAAATAGATCCACAGTGTGAGGAAATGAGAGCTTATCTAAAGATAAGGGGTGGCAGACAGGAGCACCAGGACATACCCAAGGTAGAGCCATTCTGTCGGAGATGTATTTGCAGTTCCTGCTGTTAGGTAGCTCTCACCAAGCCCTTGAAAATCTCACAGGGGAGAGATTTATTATTACAGTGCTACTACTTAGTCTCTGAACTCCTTTCTGTGTTTTGCAAATCCTACTTTATGAGTCTTAGTGAGAAACAGGGTCTGCGTTCCACGTTAGAAGCAGAAAATTGAAGATCTTCCTTCCCCTCACTCGCTTACTGGAAAGTGGTGTTATATCATGTGGGCTAAGCCAATTAGAAATCCCTACCTTTGACTTTGAACAAGTGACACAAAGACATAGACCCTGCAGAAATGCCACCTCCACCCAACATGCACCAAATCAGCCAGAATTATTTTCAGTTGTGTGAAACTTGTGACCAAATTTTACCTTCTGATGTGTTGGTCACATTCTATTTTAGGGGGCTTGAAGGGCACTTTGAAATTTGAGTAGTGTATTTACATGTGATTTGTGCTGCATTTTAAACTATAAACAATATTCATATTTATTTTGATCAGTGATGTTCATAGTAACATGACATAATTGGGCAAGTAGTATGAATTCAATTTTATAGCTTAGGAAACCGAGGCACAGAGAGTCAAAATGCCCTGCTCAAGTGGCACAGGGAGAATGTTGAATCCATTCCTATGAGCCTTCTTTTCCTTCTCAGATTTTCACTGTGAAAGAAAAAGCAAAGCAGAGACAAAGGCTTGTGATCAGAACTCCATTTATGTAAACAGCAGAAAAAGTCAAGACCAACACTGAAACTACCGCAGGTGGCTGCTTAGGTCAAGAAAGGCCCCTGACAGGACCTGAGAACAGCAGAAAGGAACTTTTGAGACCCTCAGTGGTTTGATTGCTAAAACCCAAGAGATTCCTTCTCTTTCTATGGGCCAGCTTAGACTATGACCAATTACCAATGGCAGTGCCAAGATAATCAATCAACCATTTTCCTGTATTCAAGAATGACCTCTATAAAGTTCTATGAAGGGGAGCAATTACTGCTAACACACAATCATGGAGTAGTAACCACAAAAACTTTCGCTAGTAAATTCCCGCAGGAGATATTTGTACTGAATACCGTACTTAAGACAACCTACTCTGCAGAATACATTTCAGTTTCCTATAATGCTTCTGCTTTATATAAGGACTCCACTCTGTAAAGAGTAACTTGAACAATCATAGCTCCCAGGATATCAACCTCAAAACAGTAATGTGCATTTAATGAGAACTTCAAGGAATGTTCCTTAATTCGGAAGAGGTGTTGCCTACAGGCAATGATTGTAGTTATTGCGGGCAACCATGGGGAGTTCAGCTGTTGTGTTAAAAATAAAAGGTCAGATTCCATCTTGGAGTTTCTCACAGATTATGTTCTATTCTCACTGACAACAAAATGCTTTAGGATGTTATTCATTTGTGTATACAGTTTTAATTCCCATTTTTGGTCTGGATTCAGCTTTATAATCTTTGGTTGGTTACTTATATCTTCTGTCTACTAGATGCAGATAACACACGCTGCTTGAGCTCAGTGTAGACAGCATTGTCTCTGGCCTCCTGCGGGCAGCTAGGGAAAAGCAAAGGTCCCTTTTTTAATAACCTTCTTATTTGAAAAGCTTTAGATTTACAGAGTTATTGGTAGGAGAGCACAGCTAGCATCAGTCTCTCCTATCGCTAATATCTTACATTACAGTACATTTGCTGAAATTCATGTCAAATATTGATATATTATTCCTTGAAGTCTAAAGTTTATTCATGGCTGGGAATATAACTCAGTGGCACAAGTGCCTGCCTAGCAAGCATAAGATCCTGAGTTCGATTCCCAATACCCCCTAAAAAGATCAATCAATAAGTTTATTAAAATTTCTTCAGTTTTCTCCTCTAATGTCCTGCTTCTGTCCCAGGATCCCATCCAGGATACCACAATGCATTTAACTGTCATATCTCCTTAGGGTCCTTTTAACTGTGACATTTCTCAATCTTTATGTGTGGTGACAATTTGTACCTATACATTTAATTTTTTCTTCACATTTTTAAATAGTTGGACAAGCAATTTAAATTTCCTGGTCAGGTATTTTGTAGAATATTCCTCAACTGGGATCTGTTTGATAGTTTTCACCTAAGGCTGAGCTTGTGGGTTTGGGAGAGGAGGATGCCAGAGACCAACTGTCTTTCCCTTTACAGCATGTATAGGGCCCTTATTACCATACACTGATGTGACTTATTACTACAGATATTTGGGGAATAGCTTCTTCCTCTCATTCATAGGTATTGTCCTCTTGGTCTCCAAATAACATTGTCTTGCTTTCTGTTTTCATTAACTATTAAAATTTCAAAAGTGGAACGGGAGGCTAAATACTCAAAAGTGGAAAGTCCCTTCACGCAGACAGGAACTCTGTATATTTTAGACCCCACGACCAAAGAGAAGCCTTTTTGTCTAAGCCTCTGCCTTCTCATTGTTCTCCTGACAAATCAAATCACTTCAGACTGGCGAGACTCTTCTCAGGCCGGAATATAAACCAGGTGGTTCTGTCAGTAAAGGACAAGAGGAATTGCTAATTGTGTCAATCATATTGTCCAGTACATTTTAAAACTGCTTTGGTTTAGCTAAATATAGTTGTAATCTACTTCTGTTGCTAAGCATCATATTTTTATTAGGCAAGGTACTCTATTTGAAAATGCAAACAGAATCTGTATCTTGTGGTGTTAGAAAAGAGATTTAAAAGAGAGGGTCTCCAAATGTTGACTGACTCTGGTCAGTTTGAGCTTCTGGAATGAGGTGGTAGTTTCATAACTCCACCCTTACATGAGTCCAGAAAATGACCTGCTTTCATCATGCAGCCGCCTTTATTAGTTTTATGGTCGTGTCTGTTCATCTTACTTCACATCTCCTTCCTGTCAGCTGCAGTGAGGCTGAGCTATGGCTCTGGCCGCCGCGCTGTATCTATCTACAATCATGCGGTTCAGGTGACAGGGAAACAAATAGCTCGCTCAGAGGAGTAGGAGCTCACCAGAGCTGGACAATCTACAGCAGAGAGAAAGACCCAGCACTATTCAAAATCCTTCCTCAGAAGGAGACTTCATTACATTAGACAACCTTCTGCAGGAGCCGGTGGGTTGCTAAAAATTGCAGCAGGTAATACAGGGAAGTTTATGTAGCAAATTCTTCTCTGGCAGTTGAAGAAAAGCAGAATGGGTGTTTCTATCTCAGAGCTTAAGAATAAGCTTCTCTTCACACAGGCCTGGACTAAAAGCACCCGGCAAGCTTCTTAGATGCAAATCAGAAACCAATAGTAGGTTGTTTAAGCATAAGAAGCTGGTTGTGTAGAAATTAATAAATGTGACTTCCATTTTCGTATAGGTCAGAGCAAAGTATAATTTTCACATTTTTAAATAGTTTGACAAAAAATGTACAAAGAATGATATTCATGACCCATGAAAATGTATGAAATTCACATGGCAGTGTCCATAAATAAAATGTTATGGAAGCGTAGTCACAGTCTTTTGCTTACATTCTGCCCGTAACTGCTTTCATGCTATTGCAGCAGAACTGAGGAATTGTGACAAAGCCTAAAATATTTACTAATACGGTCTATAAAGTCTAAAATCTTTACTAATATCTTAGTTGGCTTGGCCTGCCATGACAGAATACTGTAGATTCATCTCAGCTCTGACTTCTGCAGGCTGGAAGTCCGAGATCCAGGTGCCAGCCTGTTCGGTTTCTGCTGGACTCTCAAATTGATTTGTGGGTGCAGAGGATTGCCTTCCCACTGGGTGTTCACGTTTGGGGGAGCAGGGAGAAGGAGCTGGTGTCTCTTTGATAAGGGCACTAATATCGTGAAGACCCACCCTCACGACTGCTCTAAACCTAGTTGCCTGGGAGATGGGTGGGTAGGAAGGGGAATGGGAAGCAAAATCAAACCAAACAAAAACCCTACTGCCTCCCAAAGGCCCTATCATCTTAGAGGTTAGAATGTCAACATATGAATTTTAGGTGCATAGAATTCAGCCCAAAGAAATTTCATGAGAAAGGTTTGCTACCCTGTTTTAAAGGCCATTAGAGGTCTGGGGATGTAGCTCAGTGGCACAGTGCCTGGAAACGGCAAAGTCCTGAATTTGATTCCTGGTACCAAAAAATAAAATTAAAAACAAAGGCCGTGAAGAAGTTGGGTGTGGTGGCACATGCCTGTAATCCCAACACTCCGGAGGCTGAGGCAGAATTGCTGCAAGTTTGAGGCCAGCTTTGGGTACATAAGGAGTTCAAGGCCAGCCTGAACTCCAGCATGAGAACTTGTCTCAAAAACCCAAAAAATAAAAAAAAGATTTAAAAAAAAAGAATAAGGGTTAATATGAGACACAGAAACTCTAAGAGGACTAGAAAAGTTGGGGAAAGAGGCTCGCCATATTGTGCCCTGGTGCCCCTGGGGCGAGGGGCAGCGGCCCCTGATCCCAGAGTCTCGCTCCAGTGGAGCCCCAGGCTGGGGTACGAGCTGCATTGTCTCACGCTGTGCAGACAAATGGAACTCAACCATTAAGCAAAACATGGGTACTGAGCTTATCCACATTACAAGGAACACCTCAGAAGGCAGTAGCAGGTGGCTTGGAAATTGTGGTTTCACCTAAAAGTCTCTCCAGCAAATGAATTAATGTGCCCAGTTTGTTTGGATATGTTGAAGAACACTATGACTACAAAGGAGTGTTTGCACCGTTTTTGTGCAGATTGTAGTATCACAGCCCTAAGAAGCGGCTGTACTACCTGTCAGAGAAAATGAGTTTCCAAAACATCACTAAGGCCAGACCCAGACTTTATCCAAGTCGTGATGAGTATGAAGCTCACCGGGAGGGAGTATTACCAGGATCAACAAGCACAGCAATCCGCAGGCTCTCAGTCACAGCACTGAAGAAGGTCTGAAGATCCAGGCCCTGAACAGGGTACAGCGGGCCAAGAAACAATGGATTGAAAATGGTAGCGGAGCAGAAGATAACGGTGACACTTGGCACTGTGGTGACGCATCCGCACATGGCAATCAGGAAACAGGCCCTAGTAACAAACAGACCAGAACATCTGACGGTTCTGGGCTTGGACTTGATGATAGCAATGCAACAGTAGCAACTGATCCAGCCGTGGATGGTGCTAGAGAAACCGAGTTAGTACTCAGATCTTTTCCCACACTTACGAAAAAAGATGACAGTGTACAGACAAGATACAAAAAGACTTCAGGTAATGCCCCTGCTGATCACTTACCGAAGTATCTGGCTGTGAGGTTAGCTTCAGAAGAACCGTGAAGCAGGGGAGAATCAAACCAGAGAAACCTTGATACAGCAGTATACAATTCGTATAGCAACAGACAGTGGCCAGTTCACCGTAGTAAATGGCTCTTTTTCTTTGGAATCGATCAGTGACAGATACTGGAAAGTGAACAAACCCATGGAACTTTATTACGCCCCCACCAAGGAGCACAAATAAGATTTTAAAAACCAGTTCTGGACTGAACTTTTTTTAACAGATTACTTCTTCAATATTAAAGATGCACCATAATTACTTTTATGGACAGAACTTGGGTACGTTGTTGTTTCTCTTCTGAGCCAGACTCATTTACGCTATTAGAGCTACTTCCCCTTAATTCAAGATTTACTTTTTGGAAGGGACTGCAGTTATTCGTACTTTTTCTTTCCTTTAATATATAAGTTGTATGCTTTCACAAAGTATAGTTGCATTTGGAGCACCCTTTGATGGAGGAATTTTTCATAGTTATGAATTCTCAAGTAAAGACTGAATCGGCCATCATTTTCCCCTCTCCCCTCGAAAGTTTTCTAAGCCTATGGAATGTTAAATACAGTAATATGTATTCTACCCCCCGCCACTGGAATCTGATATATTTATAGTTTTCTACACAAACTGTAGTATCTTCATAAAGACCAAGGCTCAAATTTACTGTGTTTGAAAATAATTCTCATAGGATTATAATTTTCATGGTATTTTCTTCCATAATCTCATTTAAAAGGAGGTTCCTTATGAACTTGGTGTCCATGGTCATACAAGGTTTTTTTTTTTTTCATTTTTTTTCTGTAAGTTTAGAATTTCTGGTCATGGGGAAAAGAATCAAACAAAATCTCAAGTTCTATGGAAGGTGGTTCATGAACAGATTTTACTGAAGAAAGAATTGGTAGTTACACGTAGTCCTCAATTGTATATTTAAGTGTTCATTTTTTGTTTGCTGTCTTTGTTTCCTCTATTATATGTGTTTGAAGTTCTTTTCCTACTAAAATATTAGAGATATGGGAAAAAAACAATCAAAAAATCAGGGAAAAATCTGGGTTAGAGTCATGATGGCCAGAAAATCCACCAAATTACACTGCAAACAGGTGTAGGGAGACCCTGATTCTACCAACCTAGACACTATTAATACTTCCCAGACTAGGCACTGGGCAGGGCTGCTAGAAAGCTTGGTACTGCTTGCTCTCTACACTGGAATGTTGCCCTTTGCACCTCACTAGAGTCAATTCCATGAGTGCCTGACATACTTCTATGCCAATTTCTGGGTCTGGTACAGGTGGATCCCAAATTTTGTATCTGTGCTACACCTGCAAGGGAAGCTAGGGCAGTAAGTGTCTGACTTATGCAGTGATGGCAGTGGGGGGGCCTGCAATAGGGGAAATTCACTAAATATCTAAAGGTTCTAATAGCAAGCCACAGGGCATTTGGGAGAGGACCAAGATAAAAAATTATTATTATTTTTATTCCTAGACTAAATGCTGCTGTGGTCCCACCTAACAAATCATAAAAACAAGACATACAATGCTCAGTGTTTCTTTCTGCATTCCAGGATAAAACTCAAGACTATTTATAGACGGCTGTGCTCTGGTTAGAGGTGGCACACTTGCGTAGCATGTACAAAGCCCTAGGTTCAATCCTCAGAACAACAACAAAAAGAATACTTATGAAAATACAAAACTATCCAGCACTCAGTGGATTAAAATTCACATTATTTTTTAAAAGAACCTACAAAAGCATGAGTGATGGTGCACAGCTGTAATCCTAGCATTCAGGAAGCTGAAGCAGGAAAATTGCCAGGAGTTTGAGGCCAGCCTGAACTGCGTCATGAAACCCTGTCTCAAAAAAAAAAAAAGACAACCGCCCCAAAGCACAAAAGGCAACCAGTTGAAACTGATAAAAATGATACAGATAAAAATATTCATTATTGTATTCCAGATGTTCACAATGTTAAGCAGACAAATAAAGTATGTTAAAAAATCAAATTTCTTGAGATTAAAAACTCCAGTTTCTGAGATGAAAATCACACTGATGGGATTAATGACATGATTAGTGGACTTGAAGATATAGCAATAAAATACATCCAAATGTAAAAAGAAAAAAGGTTATAAAACACGAATTAAAAGAACATCAGTGAGCTATGGGACAACTTTAAACAGTATAATATATGTATGTGTAATTTGTATCCTTAAAGTATGGCAGAGATGGAAAACTATTTGAAGAAATGATAGCTGAAAAAACTTTCAATTTTGATGAAAACTATAAATGCATAAATCAAAGAAGCTCAATGAATCCTAAGCATAATACACATGAAGAAAATGATACTAAGGCTCCAGTATCAAATTACTCAAAATCAGTAATGAAAAGAAAATATTAAAACCAGACAATGAAAAAAGGCACATTATATGCAAACCAAAGATAAGGATGACAGAATATTTCTCATAGGAAATAATATAAATGAAAAGGCAGTTAAACTACTGAAAAGCTACTGAAAGAAAAATAAACTGTCATACACAAATTTACGTCTCTGAAAACATCTTTGAAAGATGAAGGTGAAACAAAGACATTTTCAGATATATAGAAGCAAAAAAAAGAAATTCATGCCCAGCATTTCTTCTGTACAAGAAATGTGAAAGGGAAATTTTCAGACAGACGATAAGTAAAACTAGAAGGAAATATGGGTATACACAAGAATGAAAAGCAGCAAAAAAGGTAACTACATAGACAAATATATAAGATTTGTTTTTCTTACTTAACTATCTTTAAAAGAGAGTTAATGCTTTAAACAAAAATTATAACAGTGTATTATGGGGATAACATATGCACAAGCAACACATCAGAAAAATATCTTAAGTTTTGGGAGGTATAATTGGAAATATACCACGATAAAATCCTTATACTGGGCTGGGGATATAGCTCAGTGGAAAAAGTGCTTGCTTGGCAAGCACAAGGTCCTGAGTTTGATTCCCAGTACCACCAAAAACTAAAAATTCTTATACTACTATATATGTGAGGTTATAATATCACTTCAAGTTAGACTGTAATAAATTTTTTTAGATGATAATAAATTTAACGTATGTACTATAAACCCTGAAACCATACATAATAAGAGTTATATACAATTATTCAACAAAAGGTATAAAATGGAATTATAAAATGTACTCATAGAACTGAAAGAAGACCCTAAAAAAGAGGAAAAGGAAAATCAAGAATGTATGAATTAAATAGGAAACAAATGAGCAAGATGATAGATTTAATCTAAAAAATGGCAATAATCACATTAAATGTAAATGGATTAACTACTCTAGTTAAAAGGCAGAGATTGTCAGATTAAAAAGCAAGAACCTATGTTATGATACCTAAAAAGAAATCTACTTTACATATAATGGGCCAGGCATGGGGGCATATGCTTGTAATCCCAGCTCTCAGGAAGCCAAGGAGGATTGTCATGTGTTCCAGGCCAGCCTGAGCTACATAGAGAGTTCAAAGCTAGCCTAAACTACATAACAAGACCCTATCTCAAATACAAAAATAAAAACAAAACCAAAAGCAAATACATATAATGTGTGATGGTTGCTATCTTGTGTCAACTGGAGAAGTTTAGAAGTGACTAAAGGTTTACTGAGTGACTCAGCAGGGGGCCTCACTGTGTAAATATCCTATGCTTGAGGAAGAGGAGGGCACTGAGACCATGTGGGTAGACAGCCAGTGTACAATACAAGGGAGAAAAAGAGGCTTGTTTTTCTCCTTTTTGTTCTTGCTGCTTTTGCTGACTTCTACCACCTGGGAGGGTTGCTCCTGTGTCATGCCACCTGCCTTGGAGCCAGCTGATTGCGGACTAAAACCTCCATAAACAGAGCTAAACAAACATTTCCTTCCTTAATTTTGGGTGTTGAGTATTTTGTCTCAGCGATGAAAGAAAAGTAACTAAGACAAATGGACAAAAGTAGATTTAAAAATATGCAAAAACATGTAAGGTACTAGTACCAGTCAAAGAGTGCTGGATGGCTATATAAATGTAAAGAAAAACTACATGTCAGAACAAAGAATAATGCTAGTGAGATAGGAAGTCCTTTCTTAATGTTTCAGGCTTCAATTCATCAATAGAACAAGGTGATATGCTGTAGAAGAAATAAACCAGCAAGATTCAAGTATTTCAATACTCCTCTTTCAATAACTGATAAAACGGCTCTGAAATAAGGCCAGCAGTTTTCTGTAGCTGTTGGTTTCAAACAGGAGCCTAAAGTGGTATCTTTCTATGGTCTGTTGGCCATTTCAGAACTTTAGAAATGTAATGGTCAATTCATTAGAAAGAAACAAATAACTAAATAAATTTTATGAGAGGACTTCAAGATGGTGACTGAGTAGGCAGCAGAGAGAGAACCTCCCGGAGGAATGCCACTCAGACAAAGGAATATAGGAATATAGCAACATGTGAGACAGAAAGGAAAGAGGTGGGTATTCTGAACTCAGGAAGGATCTGAAATGGGAATTGAAGACTAAGCAAAACCTCTTCTGGAGGAAAGGATCAGAGATCTGCCATGGCGCAGTAGGAGGGAGAAGAGAAGGAGGAAGTCACCACTCCAAACACACCCTTGGCCCACGCCCTCATCCCGGTGTTCGCAGCTTCAGCTTAGGAGACCCATGCTCACAGAAGCCTCCCGACTTGGCCAGGGGAGAGCGGAGTTCCGAGAGCTGGTCCAGGGCTGGAGAGGGGAGGGTGCAGCCAGGAAAAGAGGCAATGGCTGTTGGGAGCAGTTGTCGAACCCAGTGTGAGAATGAGAAGTTACGACAGCCACTGGGGCAGAGTCCTCACCCTGCGGCAACCTTCCTAATCAGCACCTGGAGAGAATCAATGCAACTAGTACACAGCCCACCATGCCTGGCTCTGCACCTTCCTCGAGGCGTTGACCCCCTGCCTCTGTGCTGGGTGAGCCACTACTGGCGGAGAGCAGTGGGGAACCTCAGCGGTGAGCCACGGCAGCTCCCAAGGATCCTGCCAAGGAGCGAACAGGGGCTCCAGCACCGCAACGGGAGGGAGATGCAGATGGAGGTGAATTGCATGGCTCCACGCCCTTCTCACTCCAATATTAGGCAGGAAGCACGAGCTGGATTGCCGGGGCTCAGCTCCCATCCTGAGCTCTCTCTGGGAGCACCTTGAGTCTCAGCGGCTTGAGCAAGCAGTGCCTGTTCCTGGCAACAATGGGACAAATCCACGGTCTTCAGGACTCACCCCAAACTATTAATGTGAGCACCAAGAGAGTCTCCTCACAGCTTGCACATATGAACCTTGCATGAACCCATAGCAACAAATTAGATGAAAAGCAGCAGACCAGGAGTCTGAAAAACAACAACATACTCTATACAGCAGACCCGAGAAAATCCTCCAACTCTATTCTAGAACTAATCTTTAAACTCAGCTCATACCCTGAACTAACACAGTGAGAACGGGCCGGGGAGATTTCAAGCCCTTATACCAAGCATCGTTTGTCCAATGCCCAGCTTCAAGGGGTGGGGAATGGTAATACTGGAGATCAGGAGGAGGGAGCAGGAGAAGAAAGGGCCTCTGGCATCGAGGCAATGGGACAGAGCCAAACGGGTCACCAAGGGCGCCCCGACAGGGACACATGCCCCGTGGCTGCTCCGCTGTGGGCCCTGCGGCTGCTCCGCTGTGGGCCCTGCAGTGCTCTGCTGTGGGCCCCATGGCTGCTCCGCTGTGGGTTGTGCTGAGGCTGCCCCACAGACTGGACCCGCCCCCACCTATAGCATGGTGACGGGACAGAGCCGGGCAGTCCACTGTGAGCATAGGTGCTTTTCCACCTCTGACCATGGCAGTTTGTATACACCCATGTATGTTATACTATGGTCTGAGGCAGCTATATCTCTTCCAAAGGCGAGAGTCCAGGGATATAGATAATCCCAGGAATACAGTTGTTATCACAGGGAAGATGACTGATTGAGTGGTAGGGCAACAGAGATGAGGGAGGAGAAAAATTGAATGATCAAATGGGCCATCCCCTGTGTAACTGAGTAACAAATGTGAAGGTAACATTATGTAGGACAGCATCCAGAGCTAATTCCCTTCTACGTTCTCTATCATTTTGTGTTTTCACAATCGTTTTTGTATTAACAGAAATGAAGATAACTTTATATTATACAGCATCCAGTGCTAATTCCCTACTATCTTCTCTATAATTTGGTATTTCCTTTAATGTTTATGTGTTAACTAATGTGCAATACAGCATCCAATGCTAATTCCCTACTATAATCTGTATAATTTTGTATTTTGGGTATTGTTTATGGCTTATTCTGGTTCATATGTCTCCATTCTTTTTTCTTTAAAATAAAAAAAACTGATAGAATCATCAATAACAAACATAAAAGACTTGAATAATACTAGCAACCAAGTTGACCTAATTGACACAAATGAATATCAGCACAGTAATATTCTTTTTAGTTGCATACAGAATATTAACTCAGACACAGCATATTTTGAGGTATAAAACAAAACTCAAAACATATAATTAAAATTTATTTTCTCAGTACAGTAGGATTAAAAGTCAAAGGATTCCCAAGTATTTGAAATTTACATAATTCCAAGTACTTCGTGAAATCAAAAAGAAAATTAAAAGCTATTTTATTTGAATAATTGCAAACCCAAATTTATATGATGATTTCCAAAAAATTACTTAGAAGATAACTTGTGACAAATATTAAAAGAGAAAAAAGGATTTGGATTAACACCTTTATCTTTCATCTTAAGAAATTAGGGGAAAAAAATGAAACACAAAGTACACTTAAGAAAAGAAATAATAAAGATCAGAGTGGAAATCAGTGAAAAAGAACAGAAATCAACACAGGAAATTAATGAAACTAATATTGGTTTATCATTCTTATTTAGAAATAGGGTCTTTTGCAAATAGCACATGTAAAACTTATTTCTGATAATGGCCTTGCACTCAGAATATTTTTTTAAAAACTATGAAAACTGAACAACAAAAATAAACTTTAAAAATTGAGCAAGAGATTTGAACAGACCTGGATGATGAATAAGCCTATAAAAAGATACTCAGCATTAACAATCATTAGGAAAATCCAAACTAAAATCCCAGCTGCTGTGTGGCTCAATTTAAAAGATTGACTGCACAAGTACAAGGTGTTAGTAAAGGGATAGAGGAGCTTGAACTCTTCTATACTGCTTGTAGGAATAAAATGGCATAACTGTCACTGGATGGGTCCGAGGAGGAGTCTGCAGAGGAAATGGGGACCTCAACTCATCTACCTGTGGAATAGGCTGTAGGTTTGCTGACTTCTGTCACAGAAAAAGACTTTTCAGGGTGTGTCAGTGAGACTCACAGATAGGCTTATTAGGCACAGAGAAAAGCATGCAGAGTAGAGGTGCTCATAAAGACACACTGTAGTCTGGCATTGAGGGTTTTATGTGGTTTTGGGGTGTTCTCAAGATGATGCTCTATGGTCTGTATTCCTAGTGTCTGTCAGGTTACCCACCTGGTGTGCTAGGTTAGGATGTGAAAGGTTTCCAGGTGTGTAAAGTGTAGAGCTCTGCTGCCACTTACCAGAGTGGCTTCCGTGAAGTTTGTGGGAGGAGATGGGCAGGCTCAATTTACAGGTAAAAAAGCACTGGCCCAATTCACAGGCTTATTATATGTTGGAACAACTTTTGGAGTTTTCTGGGAGGAAAAAAGGCATTGTAACATTAGTTAACTCTGATTATGTCCTGAAGCTGCAGGGGTTTTTTACGTATAAATTTAAAATTATGTTTTTGTGGGGTCTCCCTTCTACTTACCTTCAGTTCTTCTGCTGTGCCTCATAACCACCGTGGAAAATAGTTGATCAACTTCTCCCAAACTAAACACATGGCTGCCATATTTCCAAAGGCAGATGCTAGTTAGCGTCTAAGTAGACAGCCAGGAAGGACAGGCCCAAGATCGCTGGTTACAAGGAAACAGCACAGACACCGCATCCAACCTAATTCAAGCCGTGCAGTCAGTTAAGCATAGAAATGTAAAAGCAAACACAGGAAAAAGGATAAAAAATTAAGACAAGAGCCCCAACTCCCTGGAAAGAAGCTTCTGAGGCAGAATCCTCTTAAGTCAGTTAATAACTCCTCCCTGGATTTGGAGGAATTTGGAAACGCAGAGTAGAGTAACTGGCTTCCTTTGAACTCAGTTTTCTTTGAACTTGACCAGCTGAGTAACTGATTCTGTTTAAACTCTACATTACTTTTTATTAGTATATGTCTGCAGTACACAATGATTACATTTATCGTGGGGAGTTGGTATACATATATAACACATCTTAATTCTTTATTTTTTCCCTCCTCCTTCTCCCTTCCCTCTCTGCTCTTTCCAACTCTCGGTCCCTTTCCCACTTGCAAAAATTCTACTTTCATGTTGCTTCCTCCAATTCTCTTTTTTATCCCTTTCCCTGCCCTACCACTTGCTCTCCCCCCATCCTCCACCTCATGTTCCCCCTCCATTGCAAAAATGTCTCCCTACTTCTTATTTATCTATATTTTGCTTTTTATATACAAGTGTATACAAATATATGTATTCATATATTTAGTTTCTCATGTAAGAGAAAACATATGCTATTAAGCTTATGTATCTGACTTGTTTCACTTAATATCATGGTCTCACCAGGAGTGGTGGAGCACACCTGTAATCCCAGCACTTGGGAGGCTGAGGCAGGAGGTTCGTTGCGAGTTCGAGATCAGCCTGGGCTACAAAGTAAGATCAAGGCCAGCCTGAACTGCATAGTGAGACCCTGTCTCAAAAAGACAAAAAAACAAAATTACAGTCTCAAGTTGCACCCATTTACCTATAAATGCCTCAGGTTTATCCTGTATTGCACAGTAGCACTCCACTGTATATAAATAGCACTTTGTTGTTGTTGTTTTGGGACAGGGTCTCACTTTGTAGGGAAGGCTGGCCTTGAACTCAATATGTAGCCTAAACTGGCCTCATGTGCACAATAATCCTCCTGCCTCAGCCTCCCAAGTGCTGGGATTACAGGCATGTGCAGCAGCATGTTTTCTCTATCCACTCATCTGCTGATGGGCACAGAAGTTATTTCCAAGATTTAGCTATCATGAATTGTGCTGCTATAAGCCTGTGTATCATGTATCACTGTCATGTGATATATTTAACCCTTTCAGAAAGACACTTAGCAGTGGAATAGCTGGGTCAAATGGAATTTCCATTTTTAGTTTTTCCATAGTGGTTGTGCTAGTTTATATTCCCAATAATATAGATGCGTTCCTCCCCCACCTGAGCCTTGCCGGCATTTGTTATTATTTGATTTCTTGATGATAGCCAATTAAAAATTTTTTTAGATGATAGCAGTTCTGGCTACAGTAAGATGGAATCTCAGTGTTGTTTTAATGTGCATTTTCTAATGGCCAGTGATGGTGGACATTTTTTCCTGTCTTTATTAGCCATTTGTTCTTCTTTTGAGAAGTATCTATTCATTTCAGTTTCTCATTTTTGATTGGAATTTTTTATTTTACGGGGGCCTCATTTTTTCTTTTTTTTGAGTTGTTTATAGATTCTAGATGTTAAGTCCTGTGTCCAAGTAATAGCTGGCTACATAGACTTTTTCCCCATTCTGTAAGTGGACTCTTCACTTCATTGGTTGTTTCCTTTGCTGTGCAGAAGCTTTATTTTTGTATTTATCTATTTATTTACTGAATTATTTTTCAGTTTAGGGTAACCTTGACCATACTATGTAGCCCAAGCTGGCTTTGAACTCATGACAATCCTCCTGCCTCAGCTTCCCAAGTGCTGGGAGTATAGGTGTGTGCCACAACACCTGGATTTTTGGAATTGTTTCTTGCGCCACTGGGGTTCTGTTCAGAAAGTCCTTGGCTATGTCTATGTCTTCAAGCATTTCACCTATTTTATCTTCCAGCAGATTATGTGTTTCTGTTTTAACACTTCAATCTTTGATTCATTTTGATTTTAGTTGAGTACATGGTCAGATATATGGATCTAGACTCAGTCTTCTGCATGTGGATATTCAGTTTTTCCAGGTCTGTTTACTAAGGAGAGTATCTTTTCTCCAGTGTGCACTTTTGGCTCCTCTGTCAAAGATCAAATAACTGAATATGCCTGGGCTTGTTTCTGCTTCCTCTATTCTGTGCCACTGATTCACATGCTTGCTTTTGGGCCACTACCACACTGCTTGTATCACTGTAGCTTTGTACATATGAATTTTAAGGTCAGCTTCTGTAGGTCTGTGAGATATGCTGTTGGTATTTTGATTGAGATTGCATTAAATCTATATATCAATATTGGAAGTATAGCCATTTTAATTATATTGTTTCTACCTATCCAGGAACAGGGGCTATCTTTCCATTTTCTGACGTCCTCCTCAATCTCCTTTTTAAGAGTGATGCAATTTTTATTGTAGAGGGCTTTCACTTCCTTGGGTAGGTTAATTCTTAAGTATTTAATTTTTCTTGATGCAGTTGTGAATGGTATTGTTTGCCTAATTTCTTTCTCAATGAGTTCATTTGAGAGTAGAGGGATGTTACTGATTTTTGTGTGCTTACTTTGTATCCTGCTACATTGCTGAATTTAGTTATCAATTCTGGGAGTGTTTTGGTGGAACGTTTTGGGACTTGTAAGTAGAAGATTATGCAAATAATGATGCTTTGATTTTGTCCTTTCATGTATATCTCTCTTTAATTTCTTTCTCTTGACTGATTGCTCTGGCTATATTTCTAAGGACTGCTGAACAGGAATGGTGATAGTGGACATCCTTGTCTCATGTTCCTGATTTTAGAGGGAAAGCTGTCAGTTTCTCCCCATTTAATATAATGTTGGTAGTAGGTTTACCATAAATGGCTTTTATCAGATTAAGATAAGGTCCTCCTATACCTATTTTCTTCAGGCATTTTTTATCATTAATGGATGTTTAAGCACTGTCTTACAAAGCCTAAACTCCAAATCGTTACTCTAAACACAGCCAACTGTGATAGGTGATCACTGGATAACTAAACAAATTCTTGTACTCTATTTATCCATAAAAGATGGAGATGGTATCCCAAAACTGCACTTCGGGGACCCCTCCAAGATACCCACTACCGCTACTTTTCTTCTTCTTCTTCCAGCAAACACTCCCCTAACTTCCTCCTTTTTGTCCGCAATTTCATTCTTCAACTTCATGAGACAGTGACATTGGTTTGTATGGTTAGTACAACTAGCACAATTGGGGAGACCACTCCTCCTCCATCTACGTGAACTTGGGCAATACCCCAGGGCCGTTTCTCCTGTCCATTGTCTTCAGTGAAGCAGATATAAAATAACAAAGTCCAGGAAAATCCTAAAGCTCCAGGCAGAGCCCGTGCCTATTAGATCTCATGGCCTGACCTTCAGTAACATTTTCCCCACTCAAACTTTCTAAAAGTTCATATATATGGGCTGCATCTCATGTGTGTAATTTCATCAGAGTGAATTCTGGGATAGACACACGTGTTGGAAGCTCCTGAGGTGACTCAGCAACATGTCAATCATTTCTGTCAACCTTATCCAGAGATCAAATGAGTGACACCCAGGCCGGGGTGCACATCTTTTAAAATCCAAAAACCTGCTGGGCATGGTGGCAAATGCCTATAATGAAAGTACTTGGGAGGCCAGCGTGGACTACTGAGCAAGACCCTGTGTTAAAAAATCAACAAATAAAGAAAATAAAATCCCAAAGCCTGATTTATTTGTATACTTTTTATTTTCCTGTTACCCTGACACTGATTCTCTGTTCATGCCACTCTTTTTGTTTCTGCTGGCATGAACCTACCCTGAGTACATCCTCCTGTTGTCTTCACTAAATGTAGCTGCTTTTTCTTTTACCACCGGATGCGCACTTGCAATTCTTTGGTCATTATATACAAAAGCCTAGAATCTATTTCTTGAATCCATCATGTGGTATCACATGATCCAGCCATTTACTTCTAGGCATTTACCTAAGAGCAGTAAAGCATATCAGGTACATAGATTTGTACCTGAATGTCCACAGCATCTTCCTTTGTTGTATCCCTGAACTGAGAAAAAAAATCCAAAAACCCAAATGACATAGGAGATTAAAGCACAGAAAAAAATGGCTGGGGAAGGAGGCATAAAGCTGTTAATTACAAGATCCCAGAACAGTTCCCCAAACCTTGCACATAGACTTTGAGAACTGGAGCAGATTTGTAACAGGGTTGCCCAGACCTGATAGCCTACGGTGTGGGATACCGCACCGCCTTTCAGGACCCAGATGCAGACATTCTCGCAGGTTTCCTTGAGATTTGGACAGTATAAAAGGACACAATAAGGACAGTCTGAAAGGATAGAAGGACGCCAAGAAGAACCTGCTCACGGCTTTTCTCATGATAGTCTGCCCTACGTCCCCCAGGGTGTATTCTTTTTTTGTGTGTGTACCGGGAATCAAACTCAGGACCTTGTGCTTGCAAGGCAGGCACTTGTGCCACTGAGCACAAGGGTGTATTCTTACCTTGCTTTTTTCTCTTTTACTCAGCCCGAATTTGCTCTGCAGAGTCAGTATCTCCCTCACTCGTCACTTTTACTTTTTCAAATAAACTTTACCATTGCATTTTCTCCTCTCATTCAATTCTTTGTTCAAGATGAGACGAGAAGAATCTGGAATCCAACTCCAGTAGGAGAGGCAAGCAACCCAAAACCTGGTAACAATTACTTGGCAAGTCACTTTTAGAACACTACCCAATAACACAAATGTCTATCTATAGATTAATGGAAAAAAAATAATAAACAACCAACCAAACCCTGGTATATCCTCCCAGTGGGAAATATTTCACAATAAAAAGGATGAATGACTGATACATTCAACAACATGGATAAATCCTCTAAACGTTATGATGAATGAAAGAAAACAGGCCAAAAAATCATGCCTTGTATGAGTTCACTTATACAACAGCCTAGAAAGTAAAAACTAATGTAAGGTGACAGAGAGCAGTTTAGTGGTTTCTTGGTGGGAAATGGGAGCATATAGGAGGGAAGGATTTTAAGAGTAGGAGGAGATTTTTGGGAGCGATGAATGTTTTAACCATCTTTGTTGTGGCGATGGTTACATTCATGTGTCAAAACAGATCAAATTGTATATTTCAAGTATATGTGATTTGTTGTATATCAATTATATTCCAAAGAAACGGCCAAGAATTCTTTTAAGAAAATTTTAAAACAATTATTTAGAAGAATTACTGTTAAACTAGGAATGGTGGTATGCAGCTGGAATCCTAGCTCCTTGGAAGGTGGAGCAATAGGACCACTAGCTGGAGGCCAGCCCGGGCAATTTAACAAGACCCTGTCTCAAAATAAATATGAAGGGCTGGGAGGTAGATCAGTGTCAGAGTGTTTCCCAGCACGGGGAAAGCACTGGATTCAATTCCCAGTAAAAATTAAAAACTAAATAGAATCAATGTTAGGCATTACCTATACTGTATCTCAGCTTCTGACTCTTCAAAACAGATTAATTCTTCAATCATCAAAATGGTTTTGGGCTGGGAACTGTCAGTCCTTTAGTGGGGTTGGGAGCAGATGAAGGCCTGCTCCCTTACAGCCATGTGAGGTGAAGGGAAGGGGCACGTATGAGGGGACAGTGTCGAGCTTTGACATTTGTTTCCTCCAAGGCAGAAATTAAAGTCCTTACGGGTTTTCTTTCTTTCTTTTTCCTTAAGGGTTTTCAATCCTGATTCTTTTTACCTACTTGGGCCACTGACTGAAAGGCAAGTTCCTTTACTTCATTCTCTAGAAACGTAAAGGGTGCACGTGACTCCTAAACAAAGTAGCATATTTGCACATGCTCCTGTCCCTTGACGCAGATATAAAGCCTATCTCCTGAGAAAGGACAAAGAGATTAGTATGTGCCTTGCTTAAGAACAAAAGGCAGTGTCACAGCCTGTTAATTCCTTGCTTCCCAAGAGAAGAAGTTGTCCAATGAGGCATCGGAGTGTTTTCGCATGACAACCTTCCACTGTGTTCCAGCCACTCTGCTCCACCTCCTCGGGTGGTGCTCCTCATCTTTCTCTACTCCTGGAATAAAAGGTTTTGTCTTATTTTAAAAAAATCAGAGGCATGAGGAGAACAGGAAGTATTTGGTTGCTGAGGACAAAGTCACACGGTCACAGGTTTCTTTGACTAGGACCATTTGTGTAGGAAAGAAAGTGAATATCAATCACCCAAAGGAAAGAGCCACTGGCTGCCCCATACCAGAAACAATTTGCTTTTCTCACACATTTGATGACTGGAGCAGTTAAATTGCGGGCAGATAACTGTAAGGGACAAAAGAGCCAGTGGGTTCCATTCTGATGGTCCTGTTTCTCCGTTTCTTCTTCTTCTATGTAGTTCAGGCTGGCCTTGAACTCACTCTGTAGCCCAGGCTGGCCTCACACTCACAGCAATCCTCCTGCCTCAGCCTCCCAAGTGCTGAGATTACAGGCATGTTTCACCATGCCTAGCTTCTTCTTGGACCTATGAGCTTGTGTTTGGCCACTAAGTGGGGTCTCTGTTTCTCTCTTCCCTAGAAGAACCTCCCAGACCTCAGCTGCCTTCCTGGCTCCACAGACTCCACCCTAGCAGGCCATGAGACTGTGGCACAGTGTGTTGTGTGGGTGTCTGAAGGGTTTCCACTCAACAAACTTCCTCGCTGTCTGCTGACTCCGGTCATCTCTCAAGGTGGGTTATTCGGGACTGCAGCCCCTGCTCCTGGCAAAGTACCCTGCTCAGTTAGTCCAATAAGGCTGGAGCCTGTCTTCTATTTCCCAGTTTCCAGGATATGGTTCTGTTTCATAATGGTGGGATACTGAGGCTCAGATGAGTGGCTGTGGAAATACAGGGTGGGCATTTCATGTTATGCTTGAAAATTCCCACAGGATCTGTGGAGAGCCTCAAAAGTGAACAACAATTAAAACAGTCCTGTAGCAGTGTGATTCTCTCCTCACAGGAAAACCCTCTAGGATATTTTCAAGCAAAGATAAGAACGGAATGAAGTGAAAGTATTAGTTTTATCCTCATTACTTGATGAGCAGCATTAGGGTGTTCTACTCTTTTTACTACGGTGGATTCTTCGAGCCTGCAAAGGACTGTAGGATAGAAGTGATGGACACAGATTATAATATGAACATTGTATCAGTGATGGTCCCGGAAACGGAAGGTAGAGGCTAAACTGCAAGAGCAAGGCAGGCTTAATGAAAGGACTACTTACAAAGTTGCAGGCAGGCCTCCCCAGGGAAATTGGTAAAGGGTAAAGTGCAGCGCACAGCAGGGGGTTTTGTGGGATCTGAAGCAGATTCAATTTCTAACGCTTTCTTTAAGAAAAAAAAATGCAAAGTTATTGATAACAAAAGTGTGTTTAAAAATGAATTCAGAATGCGAAAGAAAGCATATGGGATCTTACATTTATAAATCTATTAGTATGAAATCTCACAAAATCTAGACACTAGCATCATCTGATCATGAGTGGTCACATTTCTTCAGCAGCTTTTTCTCTATGGGACGTGTTTGTTTTCATATGTACTTCTATTTGGTCACGGCTACATAGTACACTGACATCATTCTCTATAAAAAGAATAGGAAGCTGATTCAGTCCTTCTAGATGGTCTTTGGCTGGGGTCCTCTGTTCTGTTCAGCTGGCCCGTGAATATCTCCCTACAAGTGAATGAGACCAGTTCCATGGTGCAATCGGAAAAACAGATCACAGCACGCGTCCTGCTGAGAGCATCCGTCAGAGGCACCATTTTTTTAAAAGGCAAAGATGTAGGCATTTTACAAAGCTAAGAAAACTCTCCGTTCATCTTCCATGCATAAGAATAGTTTTGTCATTTCCTTGCCACCAAGGACTTCAGTGCTTCCTCTCGAAGTCCTTGCATGACGAATGAGGTCCTTCATCCTCTGCCTCCTTCTTACCTGCCTGGGCTCAGCTCCATCTCTCCCCCCGCCACCACCTCCATCTGTACAAGGCAGATTATCCTCCAGTAACTTGCAGCTCTCTACAGTTCTGAAAGCTGCTATGCTCAGAAACGTCTCTGAGCCTTGGCCTACGACGCTGTCTCTACCTGGAATGCCCTCTCAGCCCTGCTGCCTGGTGAGCCCACCTACCCCATGCTTGCAGCGCCCAGATAAAATGCCATTCTTCCCCATCAAAGTCTTTCTCCATCCATTGGCCGAGCTCAGGTATTCTTCCCCTGTGTCGTAGTCCCATTGGCACCGTGTAGACTCTAAGGCAGTTGATTGCAGGTCTGTCTCTTCATTACTTTGCAGAGTTTCTGAAGATCATCACCTGAGACTTCTCACCATGCACGGGACCTGGCACACAATTAGTCACTTCATAAGTGTTTCTAACGAATGAACACTGAGCAATTTCTATATTCTAGTCCTGTGCTAACATGTTACCTCATTTTGTGCTTACTGTTATCCTTGTGCTTGTTGGTGATTACAATGTGTTCTCCCAAAATATGCCACTTTGGCACCAGGAGACAATTTTGACCCAAAGACGACAGAGAAACAGCCGCAGCCAAAATGCCTTTCTATCCTCTTCCCTACTTGCCTAAAAGTGAGACACAAATTTCCATTTATAAATGTCCCTTTGGACATCTCTTGGAGTCTTAACCACCTGAGACCACTCTAGAATCTTATCACCGAGAAGAATCAACATAATAAGCCTCACTGAAATCGCTCTTGCCTTCCATTAGTTCCTCCTACATATTTACTTCCTACAGTGTGCCACCCCTAAAAGCCTGAATTTGATGCCACAATTTCTCCACAGATTTACCGTTCTTGGTTAGATACCCTAAAAGCTCCAGTCCTAACCGTCGCTGTAAGTTCCCCATCACTGAATTCCTCCCACGTGTACCCCCATCATGTGCTTTGGTAAATTTTGTTTTTCTCTTGGCTAATCTGTCTTTTGTCAGTTCAATTTCCAAGGTTCAGACTACAGCACCTAAGAAAGAAAAGGGTTATTGTTTTTGTTTTCATTTTTAACTCCTCTACAGTTTACTGATAAGAACTGAAGCTCAAGGAGTTCAGATAATTTCAACCCAGTTCTGTCTGATACCAAAAATTTATGCTGTTTACCACAGTATGCAGTTCTTCTAAGCAGGTAACCTGTACATTTTCAGTAGCATTTAAACTAGCTTACACGGTGTGGCTGACTGACTTTTTCTGAAATAATATACTGCTTCTCCTTCTCTGGGAGATCAGAACTCCCGTTATGTTTCTGCCCCATCTATTCCCACTGAAATTGCTCTTTTCTCAAGGTCACAAGTGATGTCTTTGCTGCCAAATCTAATGGCCACTTTTATCTTTTTTGACTCTCCATACTTTTCCACAAAGATTACCACTTCCTTTGTTCTGGAATAATGTTCCTCTCAGCTTTTGTGAGAAATTATTATCTTGGGGCTTTTCCTTACCTTGCTGGGCATTCTGTCTCAACTCCCTTGCTGGCTCTCCCTTCTCTTCTTTACCCCCAAACACTCGACTTTCTTCACGGAGGTCTTGAACTGGCCCCTATTCTCCATTCATCTCCTGCCCTCGGTGATTCAGTAGGACCCGCACGCTGTATGCCAGACTAGATGTCTGCTTACATGCGAATGTGCAACTAATTACTTGCTGTCGCTCCTTGATGTTTTTCTCACTGGTGTGTCTTCAAATTTTATGGGTGCCTTCACTTCTCCCCTCAAAAATGTTCCTCTCCCAGAGTTCGAATTACTATTGCTACTGACAAACCACTTCAAATCTTAATGAGTCAGAAAATCGGACAGGGCATAGTGCAGATGACCTGTCTTGGCTCCATGATACCTGGGACTTAGCCAGGAAGATTCAGAGCCCGGGGTGACTGAATAATGCTGTTGGGTGTCACCTTCACTCACACGTGGGTGACATGTTGGTTGCCAACTGAGACTTTGCCTGGGCTGCTGACTGGAACATCTGTGCACGGTCACTGCCGGTGACCTGGCCTCCTTCATAGTAGGGCAGCCTCAGGGTAGTTGGACTTCTGACTTGGGGATCAAGCAATGCCTAGAAGAAAAGGCAGAGCCTGCACGGCCTTCTACAGTCTGCATTTGGACATCTCAGGGTCATTCCTATTCTGGTGGAAGCAGCCACAAGCTGGCCTAGGATCATGGGGAGGGAATGTGGCCCCTACCTCTCAGTCCGGACAAAGTGCAAGTCATCATCACCTTGCGTCACCTAATTGGTCTCATTGCTGCCAAATTCATTCCTTTCCAGTACATTTTCCATATAACAGTCAAAGTGCTCTTACTAAAGTATGTCCAACCTTATTCTCTTGCTTAGGGGCCACCAGTGGTTTCGTATAGCACTCAGCATAAATGCCTAATGTCTTAGCCCCAACCATATCCCATACCACGCTTGCCTGGACCCACTGCATTCCAGTCACGGGAGCGCAGCCCCTGCTCAGAAGCTCCACGGCTTTGTGCTCTGTCCCCTCCACCTGAAGTGCACTTTCCTTCTCTGCTGCCGTTTTATCTCTCGCAGGCCCAGCTCTCCTCATCCACCAAGACTTGGCTCTGTGTGACCTGCCTGCTCCACCCAAGTGACTTTCATTCGCTCTAGTCACTTTCTTACTCACTCTGTCAACACTCTGCTTATTTTCTTCAGAGCTTGTTTCATGATCTAAACTATTTACCGGTGACTTATTTACTTGGGACTGTCTCGTTAGAATGTAAGCACCATGAGGGAGGGTCTCGGTAACTGTTTTATCTTTGACACCTTCCATAGCACCTGGCTTGCAGTGGGTATTGAGAAAACATTTGCTGGACATAATAAAAGATAAGGAGATGGAGAGGTGGTAGCCACCCAATGACAGACAAAGATGAGACATTACTTTCTGAGCATCCCTTTAGCCAAGAGTTAAAAATCATAACCTTAAGAGGTCACTGCCATGAGAGCCTATTTCAGATCCTGGACATCTGATCCATGCACTGAAATAGACCTGGCCTTTTGAATCACACCCTGTCCCCAAGGAGGAAGAATACTTGCCAAATGATCAAAACAATAAATCACCTGCACTCTCTTAGAGGCAATGACATAATTAAACCATTCTGCTTTCTGAAGCTCCCAGAGGTCTGCGCTGGGTTTCCCAGGATCCTCATCAGTCACTTGAAACCAAGCCTGACCACACTTTTAGATCATCATCCCTGCAATCATCCTGCAATGCCAAACGTTCAAAGTCACAGACACAATGGTTTCCAAAACCTTTAGACTCATTACAACCCCACCGTTGTGCTATTTAGTACCCCCTCATTTAAGAGCCACAAGCATCTATTTGATTTTTTTCCTGAACTAAAGAGAATCATAATGAAGTGATTTTGAAAGTGTTGCGGAGACTTTTGCCAATTTTTTTATGCTTGGTAAACAAGCTCACGTGTCAAAAGACCATCTCAAGGTCTCTTGACAACTGCATGTGTACCGAAGATTGGTTTACCAGTTTGTTTGGCCGTATCAAGATGTTACTTTTCTTCCCTTTTTCACAATAGATCTTCAGTCAGGAAAATGTTCTCCCAACTTCCCTTCAAGGAAGATTTTGCTTTTATTTATTTATTTTTAACTGGATTTTTTTGTTTTTGTTTTCCTACCTTATAATAGCTTGGCACATTCATCTATATTTTATTCTTAAGTATTTAATCCATTACAACTTGCTACTTTTATTGGTAACAAAATGGAAATGTATTTGTCTTTTTCCTTTGAAACCCAGGAAGGATTTGTCAAATGTGGATGTTAAAAGAAAAAAAAAAAAAGCCAACTGTATCTGTTTGGCGAAGATTCACTGCCACATTTGTGATTCTCCTCTCCAGTACTTTTCCTGGGACTGACAGTTTTTTGGTCTACTGCACTGGCTGCTGTAATATATTCCCTTCTGAAAGCTCATTCCCAGTGGTTTGGTAGGAAGTCTTCAAAGAATGAGACACGGTACCCTGGGAAGCAGAGCTCGCACTTGGAGCCTCCAGCCTTGCACAGACCACTCAGATCCTTTACCTGTTAAAAAGAACCAGGTAGCCGATGTGGAGACCTGTTCGTCCATCCAGAGATGAGAATATGAAAGCTTTGTGAGCACAACATACGGCTGCTATATCCAGGACTGCCTTTGTTACTCCTTTACCTCTAGAGAATGTGTGTGTGTATGTGTGTGTGTATATATATAGTATGTGTGTGTGTGTGCACGCCTTTTTGAGACAAAGTCTCACTGTATAGTTCAGGCTGGCTTTGAGCTCACCTTGTAGCCCAGGCTGGCCTCAAACTTACAATGATCTTCCTGCCTCAGCCTCCCGACCTGGAATTACAGGCATGTGCCACCACACCTGGCTTTTTTTTTTTTTTTTTTCTCGAGACAGGGTCTCACTATCTAGTTCAGGGTGGCCTTGAGTTCACTATGTAGCCCAGGCTGGCTTTAAACTCATGGTGACCCTACTGCCTCAGCCTTCTGAGTGCTGGATCACAGGCGTGTACCACTATGCCCAGCTTTGGAGAGTTTATATTGTTTTAAATTTAACTTTTCTGATATCTAAAGAGTAGTTTTATGGTTAAGAAAAAAAGAGTGAATGTTAATGTGCAACATTTTTATCAATTCTCTTGAACATTATCCAAATCAATTATCTTATTGCCCAGAAGTCTACAAACTTTCCAGACTGAAAATCCTTTGGTGTCTTACAAACCAACCTTGAGAACAATTTATTATTTTCAGTGCCTTCAAAGAAAGGTAAATATTTACTATATCTGATACTTCGTCTGTAGTCAACTAAGTTAATTCTTTTTAAAGGCAAGATCTTTTCGAGCACTTTATTTTTGCCTAAGTACTTTGAAAAGTATTCTGTTTTCCAATGTTCTTCATAATGCTCCATCTGTTCTGGGCTTTCAGAAGATTAAAAAAAAAAGTCTCCTCAGAAAATTCAATGGAAAAAGGTAAAGGCTTTTCTGCCAGTAGATTTTGTTTCTCTTCTTTCTGGGAAAGAGCCAGTGTGTGTTTAAAAATAGACCTGAGAAATATCTACAGCTTGAGATTCATTCAACTCTCTAATATTTGCTCTAGAATAAAAAGGAGAGTTGATGTATCTGAACTAAAATGACCCCCCTTAGCTAATACCTTTACATTTCAGATCAAATACTCCACTATAACCACTTCCTAGTGGAGTAAATGCCATTATATTAACCACACATTCGCTCTCATTTTTTTTGTCCTGACAAAGGGAAGTGACAATTTAGGTCATTCCCAGGGTCCTGTGTTAAACACCCATCAATGAATGTTACTTACTTTTTATTAACAATAATACTTTCTGTGATCCTAAACCATATAAAAATATTGAAGCTACAAAAAAGAATCACTTATTTTTAGAGTTTTCTTCTTCTAAGAATTTAACATTATTATTATTTTAGGGTTTTGAGATAATATCTCCCTATGTAGTTCAGGCTAGCTTTGAAGTCACAGTATATCCCAGCCTGGCCTCAAATTCATGATGATCCCCCTACCTCAGCCTCCCGAAAGCTGAGATTACAGGTGTGCACCACCACACCCAGGTAAAATCAACATTTTGTTTTGAGACAGAGTCTCACTATGGAGTTCACACTGGTCTTAAATTCACTATGTAGCCTAAGCTGGCCTTGAACTCACAGTGATCCTCTTGCCTCAGCCTCCCAAGTGCTAGGCTTACATTTATCTCCAGCCCGACTGATGAAAGTAGCAACTAATACTACCATTTTATAGCTAGGAAGAGGGAGACACAGAGAAGCCTGGAATGGAAGTTTGGAGTCCAACACTGCCTACAATCAACATAATGAAGCCAGTGACCATTTAGTTTTGTAGTCTACTTTTGCAGCCCATATCTTGACCTCTTTCTGGGCTCCTTGGAGCCTGAGTCTCCGACTATTAATTTTGTTTTTGTTTGTTTTTACTTTTATTTTTATTTTGTTTTTGTTTTTGGGAACAGGGTCTTGCTAGGTACCCCAGGCTGGCCTTGAACTCAGGGCAATCCTCCTGCCTCAGCCTCCAGAGTGCTGGGATTATAGGCATGTACCACCATTCCTGGCCCTTGATCTTTAATTTTGATGATGGGTATTATTTTCTTTTCATTACTGGGGACTGAACCAGCATCTCACGTTATGCAGGTAGGTGCTCTGTCAGTGAGCTACACCCCAGGCACAACTGATATTATTCTTATTGACCTGTCATTGATGTGCTTTCTGACTTTGGCCATTTCCACACCCCATTCAGTCCACCAGCTGTTTTGCTTCAGCCCTAATAGCAGACAATGTGATAAACAGTAGTGTTTTCAAATGTGCACATCAAGGGCTGGGCATATAGTTCAGCAGCACAAGCTCCTGCCTGGCAAGCTCAAGGTCCTGAGTTTGATTTCCAGTATCAAAAAAATAGAATAAAATAAAATGTGCACATCTAGTGATATCAGGTACCAAGCACTTAGAATCATAGAACTAAGACGCATTAGTGCTGAAATAACCATGAAATAATTCAGTACAACTCTAATAACATTCAGATGAAGACATTGGCCCCAGGAGATTTAATATTTTTTGTCAAAGTCATAGGGTGAGTTCATAGCAAAGATATGACTAAAATTCTACTCTTATGCTTTTAAAAAAGTCATACTGTTTCAAGTTTCTATTAGCACTACTAATTAATTCTCAAATGTAAATTTGTTCATTCGTTTATGGAGTCCATGTATTTATTGAACATATATTATGTTCTATGTGCTAGATACATAAAACAGATTTAATCTGCCCTCCCAGAGCTTACATTCTAGCAGCAAAAGAGATCACCTCTAATTTTTTTTAAATTATTACTTTCTTATTCTCTTTAATGGTTTGATCAATCTTCCAGTCTTGCATTTGGTAATCTCAGCAACTTTGTTGAAGATACCAATAAGTAATACAACAACCACTAGTAATCCCTATCATTTGGTTTGAAACCCATACCATTTTGTTTTGTTTGTATTTGCTATTGTTCTTTTTTCTTTTTATTACTCTCTTTAAAATAAACAAAGTTATTATGCACCGTGGAAAACAGCATGTCAGTTACATCTAAGACTACTTGAAACTGAAAGCTGGTAAATACTCTCAAGAGCTGGAAACAGGGATAAGTAGATATTTGTACACTAGAAGTTAGCTCAGCTGCTGTCACAAAATACCACAGTTTGGGTGACTTACACATCAGACTTTTATTTGCTTACAGTTCTGGAGGCTAGAAGTTCATGGTCAAAGCAATGTCGGCATTGGTTTCTACTGAAGACTGTCTTCCTGGAGTGTTGACGGCCACCTCCTCACCAGCGGATGCCAGGGATCACTGGCTTTTCCCTGGGTGTGTGAAGGCAAGAGGGTGGGATCTGAGCCTCTTCCCATCTCCACAGGGAAGCAAGTGCTGTCGGATGAGCATCCCACCCTTGTGACCTCGTGTGAGCTCGGTCCCCTCCCTGAGGTCTGTGTCTCCAAATAGAGTTGCTCTGGGTGCTAGGGCTTCCACAAATCCCAGAAAATCTATCTTGTCAATTTTTCTGTAAATTTAAAACGATCCTAAAAAAATATTAATAAAAACCTTTTAGATGCCCAAATTAAACTTTCAGAAATGAAAACACAATGTTTGAGATGAAAAGACCCCGGGTGGGAATAGTGACAAATTAAACAAGGCAAGAAGATTAGTGGTTTTGAAGACACAGCAATAGAAAATATCCAAACAGAGGGAAAATGGACTGGAAAAAATGAACAGAGCTTCAGTAAGCACTGGAATAACTGCAGGCCCCTAACTATATACACATACGCAGTTTGATTACAAAGCAATATATTACTACTTCATCTTATCTTTTCTGTTTGTTTGTCTGTTTTGAAATAGAGTCTTACTTATTTCACCCTGGCCTTCAAATCACTTTGTAGCCCATGCTGGCCTCAAACTGGTATCCATTCCCTGCCTCAGCCTCCTAAGTGTGGGGACCACAGGTGTGCGCCACCAGACCTGGTTCTATCTTACCTTTTCACCATTTGCGATCTTAGCATGGGTTTATGCTTCTTTGGGTACAGGACTCCTTTCTTCTTGTCTGGGAAGATGGGAGGCTCAGAGTCCTCTTTTTCCTGACTTCAGACATACATATTTAAAATGAACTTTGTCTTAGCTTTTGACCGAGGTAGAAATATTTTCTAAAAAGTCAGACTCTTAACTGGAAGCATCAAACATGGGCGTAGTTATCTCAATTGGTTCTTCCTTTACCATCTCACCGTAGAAAGACATCAGGAGACCCTGGAGCGACAGGCCATGTTAAAAGCAAGACAAAGGGGAAATCACCCACACAGTTCCTGATTCGCACATATGCCCGTATTGGCAGTATCACACTTGGTCACTTTTTCATAGACTCTGTTTTTACAAGAATGCGGGCCTTGTTTCCCAAATAGAAGGCAGACTCCCAGGGAGCCCACTCCTGCCTGGCTGAAAGTACAGCAACTGGAGTGTGGTAGCACAGTGTGGCAAGGTGAAAAAGGAGAAAAGGTGCTTTATATTCACGCAAAGAAAAATGAGTTAAAAGTGACTGTTTCAGAGTCAGGCATGGTGGCGCATGCCTACAATCCCAGCACTCAGGGAGGCTGAGGTAGGAGGATCATTGCGAGTTTGAGGCCAGCCTGGGCTGCAAAGTGAGCTCACGGCCAGCCAGCCTGAACTACATAGCGGAGACTCTGTCTCAAAAAGACCAAAAAAAAAAAAAAAAGTGACAGTTTGTTGGAATTAGGCCTGAGAGCAGGAAATGGGCCAGGTAGTCTTGAGCTGGCATTTGGAATACAACAGGAAAGTGTACATAACATTTTGTGTCATAAAACAACAGGTAACAACACAGTGTAGAACGTGGAAAGATAAAATACCAAGCTGAATGGTGTGATTTGGGGTTAATTTATTCATTTTTTCTTTTGTTCATTTTTATGTCATATTTACTTCATAAGATCCATGTTTTATTTATAAAACTAAGGGAAAATATGCGAGGTATAGCTTGACTGAATGAGAGTCTGGCCTCTCCTTAGGAAAATGGGGTGCCCTGGGGGATGTGAGCAGTTCCTTCAGTACACCAGCCACTCCTCCAACAGCCCAGCCAGTTCCTGAAAGTGCCAGGCTAAAGACTCCACAAGAAACCAATGCAGAAGTCTCAGGAACACTGGAAACAACCTAATGGTACAAC
This sequence comes from Dinomys branickii, assembly GCA_004027595.1. Classification (NCBI taxonomy): domain Eukaryota; kingdom Metazoa; phylum Chordata; class Mammalia; order Rodentia; family Dinomyidae; genus Dinomys; species Dinomys branickii. Next base: position 104,341 of record PVLD010002251.1, read on the forward strand.
TTTATGGGTTTTTAAAGTAAGTTATGGTATCTCCGGATAATTGGAATATTTGCACCCATTAAAATCTATGGCTTGTAAGACTATTTAATAACATGGGAAATGCTCAAATTGTAACATTAAATTTTGGAAGTCATATACAGTGTTATGCTATTTGAAAAGAGAGTTATATGTGCAATTTAATTTCCAAAAGGAAATAGACCTAATATTAATAAACATCATTGGGTGATAAAAATACAAATAATTTTGACTTCTTTACTCCTTTCTCTATTTTAAAAGAATTCCTATATGACTTAGTTTTATAATTAGAACACAAAATGTTATGATTGTAATTATTCTGGAGGAGCTTGGCTTATGGAACTAGAGACTGCCTCACAACACAGGCTCTGAGTAGGCACCACACCCTGGCAGGTTGGTTGTCAAGTCACTGTCCTGCTCTGTGCCTCGGTTTCCTTATCTTGAACTTGAGATAATGTAGCTCCTACCTCACAGGGTGGCTATAAGATGAAATGAGTCATTTCATAATAAAATGCTTGAAATAGAACCTTGTGTATAGTAAACACTCCCCAAATTAGTAATGATGATTATTATTGTGGGCTGAAAGCTTTAGCCTATTAATCAGTTAAGCTGTTCTCTGAATATGCTCACCAACCTTCAAAGGCAAAGGAGCTGGTAAAGTATTTATTGCAACTCCCCTAGTAATTTCTCAAGGATCCTGTGTTCTGCTTGCTGAATTAGGCAATGGGGAACATATGAAAAGGCCAGACCGGGATTGCTGGTCCCTTTCTCTGTGGCCCTAGCACTGTGGGTGTGGTTACAGGGCTATCTCTGTCCATTCACGTAATGAAGGAGTAAAGAGCCCTCTGAATTTTTCCTTGGCGGACTCCCCATTTAAAGTTGTATCTCATCTCTCAGGGCTGGGTCCAATCCCATGATCCAAATTTGGGTGGATGTTCAGTGAAAAAGCTCCCCCGGCTAGGAAAGTAAGCAGGTGTGGAATTTGAACATCTCTCTATCTGGCTCCATACCCTTGCCTTCAACCTGCACCTTATAAGTCCCTCCAAATGAAAGAAGACAGAGTTGAGAAAGCCACTCTACCCATCGAAACCCAACAGTGGGACACAGTGGGTGTGTTGGTTTCCCACTTCTTACTCCTAAATCTCATCAATATGAAGCAGGACAGGACCCTTCAGGGCAAAGACCAGCTGTTGCCCCAGACAGATCATAGAACAAAAAGTAAATACTTTTTTTCCATAAAATAAAGAGTGAGTTATAAATAAAACCCCAAGTGCACCACAAACTGGGTTGGAAATCTGAAGACTGGTGTCCTTCTTTTCGGGGAATAAAACTTCTCAGTTGAGGCAGCTGCACTGGGGGAATGTGTGGAAGGGGCGGGGAACCTGGTGCTCTGAGAGCCCTGGGGTTTCGCTGACACCTGCAGCACTTGCCAGTCTGTGCCTTCCATCCTGCCCTGTCTGCCTGTCATGTGCATCCTTGTCTGGCACTGATTGCTCTCACATGTGTTCCTTCTGCTTAACGACTAGAATGCCACTACCTCTGTGATGCCTGCCTCTGCTCTTTGGGGACAGTTAGCCATTCCCTCCTTACTGGGGGTGCCAGCTCTGGGCCCCTTCCTCTAGGACACTGCCCCCAACAATGTGTGCTGCTGTTTTCTATCCTGCCAATAGCCCAAGTCCCTTGAGGTCAAAGAGCACAGCTTTTGTTTTTAAATTTATTTTACTGAGGATTGAACTCAGGGCCTTTGCCTTGAGCTACACCCCAAGCCCCCACCCTTTAAAATGTTTTAATTTTGAGTCGGGGTCTTGCTAAGTCACTAAATTGCCCAGAGTAGGCTTGAACTTGTGATCCTCCTGCCTCAGCCTCCCGGGGTACTGCGATTACAAGAGTACGCCACCATGCCCAGCTACATTTTTTTAAGCTAATGGAAAAGTAAATGTGAGATAAATAAAGTGGTAAACAGTGCCTGGTACATCATAGGTGCTAATAAATATTTTCCTACTCCTTTGGTTCTCTCATTTAGTAGATCCAGCACTGAGTATAATTCCTCAAAGCCCATGGTCATTGCATAGATTTTCCTTGAATGAATAAATTAACACATCCCACATCCTGCCTTGAAGGTAGGAGTCATGTCTTGTATTGACTTATGTCTCCTAGAGTATCTCCTTATTTATGTCCTCTCAAAGAGCTGTAGTGCTCGAGTCACGTGGCTGGGTACAGTAAGTAACTGCATTGATTTTCTCTAGCTGGAAATGAGACTGACAGATTAGAATTTTACCTCTGGGGCAGCTACAGGAAACACGTGTCCCACCATCTGTTTGTCTGGAGGAGAGTAAGATTGCCAAGGGTCTTCGGGACAGAGCTGTAGGTCTCTGGTAAAACTTCAGTCTGGCCCACTGGCCAGGAAGAAGACTGTTTTCTCTTCTTCCTGTCTCCCTGTCCCTCTCTCACTCCTCCTCTCCCTCTTCCCTCCCTCCCTTCTTTGCTGTCTGCTGCCTTTCTGTCTTCTCTCTCTTGTCTCTGTCTCCCTCTGTTTCTACCACTCTCTGTCTCTTTCTGTCTCTCTCTCTCTCCTTTTCCTCCCATCCAATATTTGACTCTAGATGAGTAAGCCCTGCAAAAGTGAGAACAGTAGTGAAATCCAAGCTTTTACTGTATGGTCCTAAGTAAGACCTGGAAAGTCTCCTTTTTTTTTACATATGCCCGGAACTAGCCTAGTACATAGTCAGCATATGCATGCAGATATTTAAATTGTATTTCTTTGATAAGTGAAGTTGCTTTTAAGAAGATACAGAAAAAGAAATGTAGCTGAGTGTGGTAGTGTACACCTGTAATTCCAGCATTTGGGAGGCTGAGGCAGGAGGATCACTGCAAGTTTGAGGCCAGCCTAGGCTACACAGTGAGTGCAAGGCCAGCCTGAACTGCACAGCTAAACCCTGTTTCAGAAGAAAAAAAGAGAAAGGTATGAAATTGGTAGTATAATTTTGTGAAAGCCATGGTGTGAAAGCCACACAGTATAAAGAAGGGATGAAAAATAATTCACCTGTCTAGAATCACACAATTGAAAAACTATTTTGTCATAGGTTATATAGCATTAATTGAGTTCTTACCACATAATAGATGCTTTAAATGCCGTTTTGTCTAATCGTGATAGCAAAGCTTGAAATCCTATTATAATAGCCACATTATAGTCAGAAAAAAACAAACTTAAGAGGGGCTAAATGATTTGTTCAAGTCGACAGACTAACTGGTATTAGACCCCCATTAAACATGAGCAGCACAAAGAGAGTATCTCTGGCAGCAACAGCAATGTCCTGCAGTTAGCAGATGCTACATAAATATTTATTAAGAATGAAGCAGAAGGTCTGGGGATGTAGCTCAGTGGTAGAGTCCTTGCCAAGCATGCACAGGGCCCTGAGTTCAATCCCCAGTAGTACCAAACAAACAACGAACCAGAACTGACTGACTCCAAAGTCTTTGCTCTTTCCACAACATCACTTGCTATTCTAAAATCTTTCACTTACTTGCTGTTTGTTTTTCGAGACAGAGTCTCACTATGTACTCCAGGTTGGCCCTTAACTCACTATGTAGCCCAAGCCAGCCTTGAATTTGCGGTGACCCTCCTGCCTCAGCCTCCCAAAGGCTGGATGACAGGTGTGTGCCACTGTGGCCAGTTCAAAACAGTCTTTTAAAGGAGCAAAGAAGATAGCGCACCTTTCTGCTCCCATGAGGACCAGAGGGACGGGGTTAATTCGTCTATAACTAACAAGAGTAGCTGGGCCAAGATTAGAACTCAAGGTTCTAGAGACCTGAGAGTATTTTCTTTTGACCATGAGGCGGACACAAGCTGTGGCCTACCTCCTTTCCCCCAAGGAAACTGGGGCACTGGAGAGAAGCAGTTAAGCAAGAATTACATCCAAGGTGTGCCACCTAGAAACTAACAGTGGCCAACCTAGAGGAAGTTATGCCCCCAGCACAGGGTACTGTCAGGGTTACTTTCTTATTCATGACATGGGAATGTGATGCTGAGATTGGGCTCCTTCGGAGACTAGGCAGCTACAACCTGATATGAGCTAATCATCACACAGTTGTATTTCTTCTAGTAATACACTTAAAAACAGTCACTAGTTGTGGTTTGTGTCTAGATGTCCCCACAAAACCTCATGTGGTCATAGGTGAGACTTTTCAGAGGTGGCTGAGTCTAGGGCGTGTGACACTGGGATCAAAGGTGTGTGATTACTAGCCCAGTCCACTGACTGGTTTGGCATAGTTCTGGGTGTGGATGACAGGAAGGCTCAACCTGGATGTGAGGGCTCCCAGATCTAAGGGCATGTATCCCGGACAGAACGGAAAGGACAGAAAGAGGACTGCTGTCACCTCTTGCCACTTTGCTACTGTGCTGTTTGCTGCTCTGCTGCCTTTTGCCTTCTGCCTGCCATGAACTGCTTCTCCTCTGTGATGCTCCTGGACTATGCCGCCTTCCTTGGAGCCAGCTAACCATGAACTGAAAACTACAAACTGTGAGCTAAACAAACCTTTCCTCTTTTAACTTTGGGTGTCAGATATTTGGTCTCAGCAATGAGAAAAGTAACTAAGATACCAGTGTTGAACTTTGCCTTTTTTTCTTTTGAGGAGGGATCTTACCATCGCCCAGGCCTGGCTAGCACTCACTACTCTCCTGTCTTGGCCTTTTTGTAGCAGGAAAACAGGTGTGCGTGCCACACATCCAGCCCGGCCTTGAGCTTTGTAAGGGAGAAATGTGTGTTCTATTAAACATCCTAGGGCTACCCAGATATCTTATATATTTTTTGCCAAATAGGCATTTTTCCTTCCTTTTTTTCATTTTATCTTTAATATCAAAGAGAATGGTTCTGCATAGCCCACTGTTACTATAAACTAGTAGCTACGGTAACTCAGGTATCTATTGTTATCTATTGCGCTGGGTGTGTGCCCATGCTAGGAGTACTGTAAGAAAAAAAAATATATATATATATATGTATATATATGAGAATAAATAAAAGTTTACAATATTCCAGAGAGCATTAGGGAAACTATGCAAAAATGAGCAAACCTATCCCAAGCCCACAGACAGCTTTACTATCTGAAATAATGTGCAATGAAATCATTATAGCTACACAGGCTGAGGTTCTAGACCATCTTAAATATTATTCTCTCATTGCTTTTGAGCTCCATATCCTTCTATCTTTTCCCATTTTTTTTCAGTACTAGGAATTGAACGCAGGGTGTGTATATTGAGTTACAGGTCTCTCCCATTTTTAAATTTTGAGACAGGGTTTTTGCTAAGTCACTAAATTGCCCAGGGCGGGCTCAAACTTGAGATCTTCCTGCCTCAGCAGAGTCCCACAGTATAGGCCTATGCAGCCAAGACCAGGTCCCCCTCGCCCTTGTTTTCTTTTATTATATGCGAGTATTTTGTGTATTAATCTTTCCGAATTGGCCAAGATCTGAGTGAAGATGAAGCAGAGTCAGTTCTAGTCACACCTAGCTTGGGCTCTCCACTTGGAAGTTTCTGGCAACAGCTTGCAGAAAAGCTGTCAAACCACTCCTGAAATCATGGACCTCATCTGCAGGCCACTGGCTGACAAAACCACAACAGAGGAGACTATGTGTGACCATAGTTGTCACACAAATATGCCCTTTTCAGTTGACACCCGTGTCTAGGCTTCCCTGGGTTCTCACCCTATGTCTGGGGTGTGCACTAGGAAAAACATCACCACGCACTGCAGCTGTTTTCCTTGGGTATTGCTCCTATCCTAATCTCCTTACTTAGTAACTCTGCATTGCACAGTGGAATGATCGGCAAGGTAAGAAGGAAATCAGGCCTGGACAGCAGTGCAGCTCCTGTCATTAGAAAGGGTCCGCCATCATTTCTTGCCCTTCTCTCTCCTCTTTGGTGTGCTTTTGTTTTCCCCTAATTTTTCCATCTCATACATCCTGGACTGTTTTCTAGATACAGACATTCTCCAGCCTCAGTGGAAAGACCACCTATGGAAAGCAGAGCGATAGCAGGTAATGTGCCCAGCAGGCAAATCACAGAACAAATAGAGGGCGCACTCAGCACTTTTTCTTCTGCTGCACAAAAGAACCCAAATACAGCTCCTGGAAACACGGGTTGAATAATCAAATCCTTTTCCTGAGTGCACAACAGCACAGCTTTGGGAGATAACTAATGCAGCGCATGTAATTGTATGCTCGTCTAGAAGAGGAAAAGGAAGCACCAAAAGAAAGAAAAAGAGACCAGGCCAAACTTGTAAGCACTTGCCCTCCTTCTGCACCTGCCATAACTTGCAAGCAGAATATTGTGTCCCAGCTGGCTACTTGTCCTGAATTCTGAGACCCCCTAGGCGCCCATTGCCCTTGGAATTAAAGAATTACAAATGGAATTTTTGCACCTGCAAATTAAAAAAAAAAAAGATAGCGAGAAAACTTGGAAGAGATCCATTGAAACATTTCTGTCACTCTTGTCAGGCTGTGTTTACCACCCCTGGTGAATGCTAACCAGACATATGAAGAAGGACTCTTGAGAACCATTTTGCTTTCTTGCTAAAATTAATTTTGGTTCCTACAGATTACCGTAGACATGTACTGGATGCAGGTGTGCCAAAGCCAGCATTAGGAGGAAATCCAGCAAATTTTGCAGAGATGGTTAATGACTCCTGCAAAATTAATTTAAATTGAAATAGGGTAAGAACATATGGAAAGAATCAATCATTCCCCATTTTGAGTGAATATTATTTTAGCATGCATAGATTTTTGATATAATTTTCTTCCTTTCCCTTAAGGGTTGGGATGTACTCACACACTAAGTCTTTTTGCAAAAGAGAAGATTTTTTTTCCCCAGAAAAAGAGGAGAAATGTGTCTCATAAGTCTTTTTCCTTGTCTAATGTTGAAAGGGACATCTAGGGCTCCAAGGATCCTGATGAAAGCCCTCCCAGCAAACAAAACTCTCCTCTTGGGATAAGTATGCTTTCCTGGTGTTTGGACACTGGCTCTGGCTGCCATTTAGAATCAGATCTGAGTTCAGTTATTATGCATGGCCACATTCACTGGACAGTTTATGGAATTTAAATGTGGAATGAGAGGAAAACGCAGAAGCCATGGAAATAGAATGGAATTGTAAAAGCACTTTTCAAGTGTTTGGAAGGAAACAGCTACATTAACAACAATGGCACAGCCACATGTTCACACCACCACACTCCCATCCCATGGACAGAGTCACCTCCCAGTTCGGCTCTACTTTCTCCCCATGGGGGCACAACAACAGGGGCACCCGTCTTAAGGGGTGGGTTCCCCGGGCCTGACATACGCTAATGTAGTTCCCTTTTCTCCATGACATCCTTCTAATAATATTTATAGTTTATTTACCTAAGTTATTTATATCTTGTTTCAGAAAATGTTTAAGGTAGCATTATATCTGCTTAGGAAAATATTATTAGTATAAATCCTCTTCCACATCAACCAGAGGTTTACTGAGAATTAGTATTTATTCATTCTTTATTTGACAAATACAGATTAAGATTTTGCTCTGTAGTAGGTGTTATCTTAGGTCAGGAGCAAAAGACCTACAAAGAAAAACGAAGACTACTCCCCTTATTTTTGAGGACCATACAATGCAGGCATAAAATGGACACATAAACCTCTAAATATAAATATAACAAAACTGCTCATGCAAAAAATGCTACACTATTTTTTTCTCCTTCTTTTTTCATTTTGGATTTATTTTCACATGTGGTTTTTTTGGGATATCTATTATATGCCAGGCCTTATAAGAATTGGAGATATAAATTTGGATAAAAAAATTCAAAGAATTTTAAAATAACATTCCCTAATCCTAGAGACAGAAGGAAACAAATCAGAAGATATCCATTTGCAGCATTTGTGCCAGGGGAGGTGGAGCAGAGAGTTGAGGGGAAGAAACCATTCCTATGTGGCTTGGGAAGAAATTCTGAATTCTGTGGAGAGTAGGGAAATAGGGAATAGTGAAGGTCTACTTCAACTTTCCTTAGGCTAATGTTACAACCAGTCCCCAGTCTCCTCATGTTCATCATCTGGGAGGCAGCAAGCTGGTGGGAAAAATTAATTCCAGATTTCAGTAGTCAGAGTTCAGACATTAATTGTACAAAATCCACAAAAGAGATCACCTGGAATTGGCTGTAGAAATAATTTTTTTTAAAAAAGGGGACACAAGGTAAGTAGAAAAGTAAGTCTTCCAGGGAAAGGGAAAGCTGAAGGAGAGCAAGGTACATCCCAGAACTCTTGGAACATCGGAGCTGAATGGTTTTGACTAACGTCAAAGCATTTTCTGATTTCACTTTTGATTTCTTTGACCTCTTGGCTAGTTAGAAGTATGTCATTTAACTTCCACATATTTGTGCCTCCTAGATTTTTTGTAGGAAAATGATAGCATTAAACGCCTCCATTTGAGAAGGCTGAAGTGAACACTGATGGGGAGAGAATGAGAGGACACCAGGGAGAAGGCGAGCAGAGGTTTACTGGTGGGTGATTCTGCCTATTCTTCCCATTGTGGGTGAAGAACGTATCTCTGTCCACACGTGATCCTAGAATTGGGAAGCTGTGACACTTCCCAGAGGCAGGGTTCCAGACAGGTGAGCGAGCACCCTGACTAGCAGGTTAGGTTCAAATTATTATGCTGCCATTTTTTGGCTGGATGTTCTTTGGAAACATGTTTCACTCTTCTGGGTCTCAATTTCCTCACTCGGAAAGTGGAGCCAATAGTAGCATCTATCTCAGAAGGTTATCATAAAAGTAATACATAAAACACAGCACTGTGGCAAGTTTTTAATAAATACGTTGCTGTATCCCCCACCCATTCCTGGGTTTGAGTCCTGGCCCTCTCCTGTAATAGCTGTGTAACTTGGACCATGTCTCTTCACCTCCCTACATCTCACTCTCCACATCTCAAAGGATAGTCAGAGACTCTCATAGGTTATGGTGAGTAGCTGAACTCATATAGATAAATCTCTAAAAATAGTCCCCAGCCAAGCTAAGTACAGACCCAGTCCCTATGCTATTGAAATTCAAAATCTTCTTAGCTTTGGAAAGAGATGAAAATCAATAGACTATTAAGCAAAAAGTTACTAATTGAGATGAATGCTATGAAGTCAATAAAATTAAAATAAATTTGAAAAAAGCATAGTGAGAAAAAGCTAATATATTAGTTGGTCAAGGGAGCCTTCCCAAGGAAGCAACATTAGAGCTGAGAGCTAAAGGACAGAATGAAAAGGACCAAAAAAATATAGATGTATAAATTTTTTGCAGTACTGGGGATTGAACTCAGGCCTGGTGTGTTCTAAGCAAGTGCTCTGTCACTGAGCTACACCCCTAGTCATTTACTTTATTTAATTTTGAGAATGGTCTTGATAAATTGTTCAGGTTGGGTCTCAATTTTTCTGGGTCTCAATTTCCTCACTTATAAAATGGAGCTAATAGTAGCATCTATCTCCTAAGTTTATCATAAAAGTAACTCATGATTCTAACTAACTTCTTCTAACTTGTGATTCTAATTTATGATTCTCCTGCCTCAGCCTCCTGAGTAGCTGGAATTACAAGCATGCATCACTATGCCCAGCATGCAGGAACCATTTAATCTCAACCTTGTCAAGAACTAAAGAAAAAGCCTTCATGGCCAGGAGTACATTTCAAATCAAATTCCTAACAATATTGGCCATGGAAGAAATTCTTAACATGAATATAACATGTTTACATAAACTGATATAACAGGTGAAGTGAGCACAGGGGCCAATACAGATGCTTGAACCTTGCTGGCCACTCAAGTGAATGAGCTGGCACACATGCTACAGTTGACACTAATATGTACACCTTTAGGTATGCAGACCCTTGCAGACCCAAATTCTTCTAAAAAGTTAATCGGTTCTAAACCTTACTAATTAATGACATACTTAACACACTCAATGAACAGAAGAAGCAGAAAGAACTCTTATTTTTAGGCTTGCACCAAGTCAAATTTAGCTGGCAACACTAATTGATGTGTCATTTGTTTCTATGTGTCAAATATCTTGACACATAACACGTGGGTGTGCATCCTGTGTTGTAGTAGTGTTTTTATTTATTTATTTATTTATTTATTTATTTAGACTAGGGTCTCACTATGTACTCTAGGCTGACCTTGAACTCACTATGTAGCCCAGGCTAGCATTGAACTTGTGGTGATCCTCCTGCCTCAGCCTCCCAAGTGCTGGGATTACAGGTGTGCACCACCACGACCAGCTTGTAGCAGTGTTTTAAATAGTTAGAAATATACATATGAAAACATGGGAGGACATGTCTGTAAAATCCCTAACACAATGTCACTAAATTTCAGCATTGCAGAAGTTTGAAAAGCAGTGCTGTAGAAAGATCCCAGGTGAGAAAAAAATGAGCTTACTACTGTTCTCCATTCTCCTCTAATTGACTGGTTTCGTTTCATTTATTCAGTGAACTAACATTTTGAGCCTTGTCCCCTTACACTTCTCTATCTGTCCTTCTGTCATCTATTCTGTGCCCTTTCTGGCACTGGTTCATGCCCTGGAAGGTGGGAGGTGACCTCTACAGTCAGCAGGAGCAAGGCAGGAGATCAAGAGTAGATTCTCTTACTGCACAGTATCCACGGTTTGGCAGTGTGTGGACCAGCAGACCGAGGGCCCCTGCAGCGTGACACCCTAACGCACCCTCAGTGCCCACCAACACTCAGAATGTCGTTTCCTCTCCTCCCTTCTAGGCTTAGGTGGTAATGGCTCTGCTCTTTTGCAAGTCTTGATGCTTCTTCAGCCTGTGGATTCCCTTAAGCTTGCCACACTTCTGTGAATTGTCCCTTCATTCACAGCTCTTCAAAACCCAAACTGAGTGTGCTTTCTTTTTCCAGCTAAGACACTGACTTGGGCAAATTTCTACTATGATTTAAATCAGTGCTATCCCATAAAGTATAACAGGAGTCACATATACAATTATAAACTTTCCTGTAGTCATGTAAAAGAGAAAACAGATACAATGAACTTTAATAAATTTTATTTAATTCTATATATCCAAAATACTATTTTAATGTGTAATCATAAAATCTATTAATATTTTATATTTTCTTATTCATATGAGAGTGTCAAAATCTAATATGTATCTTACTCTGGCAACATCATGTAGCTGGTGGCTACCATATCGCACAAAGCAATTTTAGATACTCTGTTAGGGCTGGAAGATGTAGACAATACTTGGAGACTAAGGCTAATTTTGTCATCAAGGTGCATAAATGTAGGTCTGCCAGACCCATGTTTATTCTTTAACATATTTCTACTGATGAATTATTAATTTTAATTTTATGAGTTTTATTATATTAAACAATGAGTACTTAACAGGAAAAAAATCACAGAAATAAAGTAGTGAGTTTTTAATATTTATTGAGTGTTTATAAAAAATCTTCACATGCCTGTAATCCCAGAACTTGGGAGGCTGAGGCAGGAGGATTGCTACAAGTTCGAGGCCAGCCTGGGCTATAAAGTAAGTTCAAGGCCAGTCTGAACTGCATAGTGAAGCCTATCTCAAAACAAACAAAAAAAGCATCAAAATTTTCAACATTGGCTGGTTTTTGGTATACAAAGCCTAAAAAAGAACATCAGAAATAAATTCCCATATGAAGTACATGAAAAGGCCAACAGCGCTCTGCAAACAAACCCTTTACCTCAGTGACCACGCCTAAGGCGGTCTGCACGCAGGTGAGCAGCACGTCCCATACACAGCACTCACACTGACAGCACTCGCACTGACAGCACATGTCTTTTGCTTTCCTGGCCTTTTTGTGGGACACGCTTGACATCTCACAGGTCTTGCTGTTTTGTCAAGAGGTTCTTATTATATTATACAGTGTGCAGTTAACAGGAACATAAAATAGCAATAATATAGCTGGGTGTGGTGGCTCATGCTTGTAATTCCAGCACTCAGAAGGCTGAGGCAGGGGGATGGCTGTGAGTTCAAGGCCAGCATTGGCTGCAAAGTGAGTTCAAGGCCAGCCTGAACTGCATAGTGAAACCCTGTCTCAAAAAAAGATTTAAAAAATTAAATTCTTAATATGTATTGTGCATTTAGAATAGACATCACCTTTTCACATCAGCTGTGTACTTGCTTACAAAACCTAAAAGATAATATCAGAAATAAATTCCTATGTGAACTACAACGAAAATATCAATAGGACACTACCACAAAAAAAAGCTTTGCTTCCACTGTCATACCCAAAACAGCTATGTGTTCCACGCACACGTCCCACTCACGCTGATGGCACATGTGCTCAGCTCTCCTTCCCTGTGTGGCAGTCTTGTCACCTGTCTTCTCTCCTGTTTTGTCAGGAACTTCCTACTATATTGTACAACATGCACTTAGAAGGGAAATAAAATGTCAATAAAATACAATATCAAATATGTAACGAGTGCTCAGAATAGACATCAACATTTTCACACCAGCTGTTTACTTGCTTACAAAACCTAAAAGACAACATCAAAAATAAAAACCTATGTGAACTACACTGTAAACACAAACAAAAGCCTACCACAGAAATATTCTTTGCTTCAACTGTCACACCCAAGGCAGTCTCCACACATGACAACTGCATTTCTATACACAAGTATTGCTTGCACTGATAGCACATATGTTTTGTTTTCCTGCACTTTCTTGTAGTGCACAGTTGACATCTTTTTTGTTTTTCTGTTGTCATAGAAGGTCTTTGTGATGCTGCACCTGCCTGTTCACCTGTCAGCTCACCAACATGCTCTACATTTTTTGTGTAGTTCTCTGGGTAGGAACATTTTGGTTTTCCTCTTCTGTAATGATTTCTTATGAGCTCCAGACCCAATCCTCTAAGAAAATTTCTCTGTGATAGTTTGCACTTGTTATTTTCTTTGTAAACTATCAAACCATGCTACACAAGTTTAGGGTTGACTAAAACACAATCACTGGCCAATGTTCTCCGTTTCAAGTGACATCCTAGTTGTCTCATAGCTCATCAACAACATCTACTCCACGTTTGGGTTTGTTACTAAAAGTTTCCATCTCAGGCTTCCATTTTGTCAAAGTTTCCCTATCAATATTTCCATCATGATGAAATATTGACACCAGCAGTACTAGTTTGCTTTTCTTTGCCATAAATGGGGCCAATGTTGTATCTTTCTGAAATTTAAAAATTGTATTATACAATTCTCTGTTTTGAAATTGCAACATTTCATTTGTAACTTCTGTTTTGTTACTTTGTACAATTCCTGCACTGATCAACTTGGCTCTGTCAGGAAATACTACATTAATTGTAAAATGATAAACCAATTGCTGAATGTCATGATTAGTGTGGGAGATAGGAGCAACAAGTCTGTTCACAACATCTTTTGGTTTGTTACTATACGAATAAGGACCTAATGACTGAGTTCCAGGATAAATGTCTAAACTGAAAGAATATAAATCTTTGCATCTACAAGGGCATAAGTTTTTATGCCATATTTTGACTCATCACTTTTCCATAAGTCTTTTACATTCCTGTGATCACCATGAGAAATCCGTGCTAATGAGGTGTCATAATAAATACATTTTTGCAATTGGCTCCTGGTAGATACAGAATGTTTTATGTGCATTTCAGCCTTGGAGTACTTCACAGCATCTTGTAGCATTTCACCTGCTACAATTTCTAACACTGAACGGCAGTGCTGGCATTTTGTTCACTAAGTTCCACCCCTGCCAAGACCTTAAGTATGTTTTTGGACTGAGTTCTAACACTGGATTGTTCCTTTTGGTTGTGTGGCCATTTCACAACATTTTGACTAATCAAATACGTACTTACCTTGCTGTTTTCTTCATCATCTGAGTCAAGGAGGTCTCCATTCCCTGTGTTTGTATCCGTTGATTCTTGCTCCATTTCACTGTCACAGGAGCTTTGGCTCATATGACCAACATCAAAGTCACCATCATCATCATCATCATCATCATTGCTGTTGTCATCATGACACACCCACACCACTCTTCTGTTATGAAAGCAGGTATTTTACCATCATGGATCATCATCATCCATGCATAAGTAATATGAAGGTTCACTTTTGACCTCCAAAGCTGCAAATCTGGTTTTTCATGTGCCACTGTACTGAATTGGGCTACCTCTACCAGAAAAATCAAAAGAAAACTATTTTAAAAAACAAATCCTGGAGGGGTGTGGATCTATTGGACCCTCTGTGATGCTCAGGTAAACATACACAAGACCAGTTGGAGCATAAAGGTGAGTCCAAATCCCATTTTGACACTTTTGTACACGTGTACACTTCTAGACATTCATCATACCAAGTGGGTAAACACATAGATTGCTTCCTGCATCCCTCAGAGAAAGGTACTGAGATGCACAGCCAGCTACTATTACACTAAAGTACAAACTTATAGTAGAAAAGTAAGGGATGGCCCCACTGAACCCAGTCTTATGTTCTAAAGTAAAGATGATGTTCACACTATCATGCATTTGGTGGTCCAGTGGGAAAGGTGAACAAGCAAAGCATTACAAAACAGCACAGCAAATGCCAAATTAGTGCTGTGTACAAGATGCTGTGGGAATGGAGCTCTTTCCATCAGTGGATTAGAGATGTCAGTGGCAACATCTGAGTAGTAATATCTGAGTGGATCCTAAATGCCAAAGGATTCTACCAAGAAAACAAGAGCATGGAGGGAGCAATGCATGAACACAGATCCCTCAGCTTTCCATCTTCCCTAGCTATGTGAGCAGCTATATCATCTCTGTTTTGAGTACAGACTGGTACCTACACACCAAGGGAACACTTGACTCTGCCTATTACTCCGGCCGAGGTATAGATGGACCTCTGGAATCTCAGCTCAGCCTCTGTGAGGAAAAGTCTTTGAAGGAAACTCAACTAGGAAACAAGATGGTGGCGAGATACACTTTTGTGGAAGAATGCCTATGAACAGATATGTTGAACGAACCTTGGTATGTTTTCCTGAGGTAACATAACTCTGGCCACTGATTGGCTTAGTTGGCTCAGATTCCTAGGCACAAAGCCCAGCATTATTTTTCTCATCTTATCTCTTTTCTTTGTTATTCATAAGTACTGTCGCTGGCCAGACATGAAAGCCTATTGTTCCTATACCTGGCAACAGCGTTGTTGTTCATCATTTTTCTCTGTCTGATCCTCCTTTTTCTAGTGGTCTTGAGAACTTAAGGACCAACCTCAATATCTCCATGGTCTGTGTCTTCCATTTGAAAATGCTACTGCCGATTTTCTGCCCTTTGAAGGGAAGATATACTTACCTGGCCTCCCCAAAAGGAGCCATCACATCTGCCCCATCTCAACTTATCTTCTCAGGTTACTTCATTAAATATTTTTGGAAGACACACCTGATTCTTTTGAAAACTCCACACATCAGTTTCCTAACATGAAAATATTGCATACATAAAATAATAACAAAATAGAGTTGACCACTTTCTGAGCCTAGCGCTGCAGGTAAAGAAGAAATTGAGCCCTGCAAATCTCTCTGGGTGACTCCATAGTGCTTAAGAGTTGGTGAGGATTTTTTTAAGGATACATAAGCAGTAATGAAAGAGGAAAGGAGGATAACTATTCTTAGATGCTAGAAAAGAAGTATGCACTTAATTCAGACAAACATTCTGGTGCCTTTCTGTACAAGCAGAATTCTGATTTCCAGAAGGTTGGAGAGCTGTGGCTAACTGTTTACATCCTTTGTCTGCAGCAGTCAGATGGTATACACTATAGCCTTATTTTTCTTGTCTCCTTCTTAAATCAACCATAAATCATTTTCAATGCTGAGCTTTCCACAAAAATTCCCTGTGGTTTCTTTCAGTCTCGCACTCCAACTATCACGTTGCGATTCCCATTGGCAATAACATCAGCATCTGTTCTCCATACCAGCACTATTTGCAAATACTTTGAGACGAAGTCCTTGATTACCACTCAAAAGTTCAACTTCTGTTTCCTCAGAGCCAAAACACATACTGTATTATCCAGTTTAAATAGTTTCCAATCCTCATCTGGGCCTCGGGCTTCATCAGTTCTTCCCATTACTCATGTTATTATTTTTTATTGCCTTTAATCCTCTTCTTTCAGTTCACTCACTGTACAAATTATTAATTTTGGTCTTGAACATCGCTAGTTTTGCCATTTGGAGTTGTGCTTCATTCCTCCCTAAAGACTCTCCCAGTACATGATACTGTGGACTCTAAGAGGGTTTTACTCCCAAAGGCAATTTATTGTTGCTACCTTTTTGTTTTCTCTCCACTTGGTCTAAGATTTGTCTAAAAGAATCGGTTACTCTTGAAGAGAAATTTCTATGGTTTAGTTTCTTTCATCTCTCTCTGACTTGAAACATTCATGGTTTTATCTGTTTTGTGTGTGTGTGTGTGTGTGTGTGTGTGTGTGTTGTTTAATTTTGCCTTGTTTTGTTTATTTTTTCTAAATGACTTGGTTGAACAGTTCTTGGGTCGAAGTTGGGTGAGTACCACCCTGACCACTGTCAGGCAGTGACATTTTTATAAGTTGCCCTTTTTGTACAGACATCATTGTTTTGGACTTGTGAGAAAAATATATACTCATATGCTTGCAAGTGCATGACACAGGCAAAACTAACTCAGAAATTAAAACAACACACTGAGAAAGATATTTTTCCAAACCCACAGACTAAAGGGGCCACACTATTATTTGCATGAAGAACTCTCTTTAAAAGTTAATCAAAGATATTTATGCACTTATATAAACTTCCATGAAAAGTGTGCATATCCTAACATTATTCCTAATAAATTTTAAAGCTCTCTATACATTAGGCAATATTCTATGTGCTTTACATCAAGAAATCCATTTGATCCTTTTGAAAGTCTACAAGTTAAGAACTATTTTTACTCTGTTTACAGATGAGAACACTGAACCACAGAGAGGTTAAGTGACTCACCCAGGGTTTCACAGCCAAAATAATGAAAAAGACATAGTTAGAAAATTCACATAAGATAAAATGCACTCTCACGTGGAAAAATGTTCAAGGCTGCCAGGAATCAAAGAAATGCAAATTAAAACACTAAGTATCATTTCATACTACACCTTTGGGGAGATTTAAACTGTTAGTGTCAGACATGGCAGCAACAATGTCTACCATATGTAAGCTTTTATACATATATATGTATTATAAATAATGGTAAAGTAACCACACTCTTAGAAATGTATTCTTCAAAAGTTATTTAAGTAGAAAGGAGGTCCTCTCTCACAAGGCCCAGGAACTGCTAACAACAGGTTTTGTTATGGGCCCTCCTTGCATATAACCTGGGCCGCCAGAGGTACTGAGTCAGGGGGTGCACAAACTGCTGTCGCTGTGGTTTGTGTCCGGGCTTTACTCATGCACTGACCTTCTGGAGGTCACAGACACAAGTGGTCCCTGATCACCATGAGCACAGCCCACAATGGGCTCTTGTGCAGGCCCTGAGCTGCCTGGAGACACAGAATTAGGTGCTTCACAAATTGTTGACCTTGTAATTCCTGTCTGGGTTCTGCCTATGCTCTGAACTGTCTGAGGTTACAGGACGACTGATCCGTGATTCTGCCATCAGTGCAGTCCTCTTCTGGGTCACATGTATGCCCTGAGATGCAAGGGGACACTTGATCAGACAGTCTGCCATCAGTTGACATCACAGTTCATGTCTGAGAACTGGGAGAACCAGGTACACTTCACCATCTGCTGGAAGACTCCAGACTAAGCAGTGCATCTCGGTGGACACTGAGGGGCAGACCTGATCACCAGGAAAACTAGGGCCATTAGCAACCTTTGCTGAGCTGCCAGAGAAGAGGGAGACTGAGCTTTCTGCCTCCAACATCAAACATGACAAGGCAAAGGACTAAAATGCAATCTTGGAACTCTATCCCATTCAGAACAAGTCCAGGAGACATTGATATAGGAGAACTTGGTAAACACACACCTGAAATTGCTGAAATGATTGCTTGGGAGTAAAGAAACAACTCCATCAGGTCATAGAAGAGATCAGATCAGAAATAAACTCTCAGGCAAAAAATGAAATTGCAGTAATAATTAAAGAATTGCTCAGCACATCTAGAGAAGAAATAGATAAAAAATAGATGAACATAGCCAACAGATGGAAATGTTACATGAGCAATATAGGAATGAATTAGAATGCATGAAACAGACTCAAAGAGATATCCAGGAAATCAAAACTTCCATTGAAAGCTTGCAAAACTGCTTGAATGAAGCTGAAGATAGAATTTCAGATTTTGAAGACAGCATGGCCGCTAGCAATTGTGAAAGGCAAGATCCCTTAAAATCAACAAGGATCAATTCAACAGCTGCAAGACGAGGCAAAGAGAAATAATGCCAGACTAATAGGAGTCAGTGAAACAGCAGGAGGTGATACAAATGACATAAAAAGAATATTTGCAGAAGTAATAGAAGAAAATTTCCCAAGCATGGAAACAGAAACTGAGATACAGGTAAATGAGGGATATAGAACTCTCATTAGTCATAACCATAATAAAACTACACCCAGACATTTAATAATCTAGATCCCAGATCTCCAGCAAAAGAACAGACTATTATAAGCTACTAGAGAAAAGAAACAGATCATCTATAAAGGAAAGCCCATTAGAATCATGGCAGACTTCTCAACACAAACCATCCAATCGAGAAGAGCTTGGAGCAAAGTATTACAGGTCCTAAGACAAAACAGCTTCCAACCAAGATTGATGTATCCTGCCAAACTATCCTTCAAGTTTAATGGAAAAATAAAATATTTCCATGACAAAAAGCAACTGAAGAACTTCACGAGTACCAAACCATCCTTTAAAAAGTACTAAAAGACATTCTAGACAAAGAAGAAAATGACTGCAACTTCAAGAACAATAGAAAGGAACCCTCAAGAAGAGCAAGCAATTAAACAGGTAGAAAAAGTAAGAAACCAACAGCAAGTAAATACAATGATAAGACAACACATATCAGTTATAACCATAAATTCACCAGTCAAAAAAAAACCAGACTGGCAGAGTGGATTAAGAAACAAAATCCAACCATATGCTATATACAGGAAACACATTTTACTCAAAAGGAAATCCACAGACTAAAAGTCAAAGGCTGGAAAACAATTCTCCATGCAACAGGAACCCAGAAAAAAGCATGAGTAGTGCTATGGTTTATACATTGTTTCAACTTGGAGAGTCTAGAGGTTTGGCTGAGTGACTCAGCAGGAAGCCAGGGTGCTTACTTTGTATACATCCTGAGCCTGTGGAAGAGGAGGGCATGGAGATTCTGTGAGTGCTCCATGCAGATTCTGTGAGTGCTCCATGCCCCCTGGGTGGGGGTAGCCTGTTTACAATGTAAGGGAGGTAGAAAGAGGCTGCTTGCCGCCATTCCTCCCTTTGGCTCTGGTTGTTTTTGCTGTGCTCTGCTGCCATGAACGTTTGCCCTCTGCCATGTGCCACTCTGCCTCTGAGCCAGCCAAGTATGGACTGAAACCTCCACAAACTGTACACTAAATAAACCTTTCCTTCCTTCATTTTGGGGGTTGGGTATTTTGTCTCAGCAACGAGATAAAAGTAACCAAGACAGGTAGCTATTATGCTTGCATACAATGTAAACTTCAAACCGAGAACAATTGAAAGAGATAAAGAAGGTCACTACATACTTATTAGGGAAAAACTGCAAGAGGAAGAGATAACAATTATAAACATGTATGCACCAAATATTGGAGCCCAAAACTATATAAGACAAATCTTAACAGACATGAAAACCCATATAATTAATAACACTACTGTAATAGGGGAACCTCATCACACCTTCGATACAAAGAGATAGGTCAACTGGACAAAAAATCAGCAAAGAAATAACGGATGTGAACCAAATCTGTGAACAAATGGACTTAGTAGATGTATACAGAGTGTTCCACCCCACAACATCAGAATACACATTTTTCTCAGCTGCACATGGGACCTTCTCTAAAATAGACCACATTCTAGCCCACAGAACACATCTACCTAAATGCAAAAGAACTGAAATTATCCCATGCATATTGTCTGACCACAGTGCAATGAAAGTGGAAATTAATGACAAAAGGAAATCCAAAAACTCCATAAACACTTGGAAATTAAATAACAACCTCCTGAACAACCAGTGGGTCACAGAAGAAATTAAAGAAGACATTAAAAAATATCTACAAACAAACGAAAATGTAGATACCACTTACCATAATCTGTGGCATGCAATGAAAGCAGTCCTGAGAGGGGCATTTATAGTGGTGAACTCACACATAAGGAAAAAAGAAAGAGAACAAATAAATAGCCTAATGCTGCACTTCAAACTTTTAGAAAAAGAAGAACAAGTCAAGCTGAAAGCCCAAAGAAGAGAGGAGATTATAAAGATCAGGGCAGAAATTAATGCAATTGAGACAAAGAAAACCCTACAAAAAATAAATGAATCAAAGAGCTGGTTCTTTGAAAGAATAAATAAAATTGATAAACCCCTCATCAACCTTATCAAAAAAAGAAAGGAAAAAACGCATATTCATTCAGTAAGGAATGAAAAGGATGAAATCACTACAGATCCTACAGAAATTCAAAAGATCATTAATACCTACTTTGAAAATCTTTACTCCCATAGGATAGGAAACTCAGAAGAAACAGACAGAATCCTAGAAATGTGTGAATTACCAAAGTTGAATCAAGAAGATATGAAAATCCTGAACAACCCAATATCAATAATGACATTTAAAACATGATTAAAAACTTACTGACAAAAAAAAGCTCAGGCCCTGATGGATTTATAGCGGAATTCTATAAGAAATTCAGAGAAGATTTAATATCAACACTCCTCAAACTCTTTAATGAAATTGAAAAGGAAGCAATTCTCCCTAACTCATTTCTAGAGGCAAGTATTATACTGATACCAAAACCAGAGAAAGATACAACCAAGAAAGAACTATAGACCAGTCTCCCTAATGAATACAGATGCAATGATACTCAGTATAACACTAGCAGATAGAATGCAGCAAATCATCAAGAAAATCATACACCACGACCAAGTTGGACTCATTCCAGGGATGGAGGGATGGTTCAATATTCGCAAATCAATTAATGTTATACACCATATGAATAGAGCCAAAGACAAAAACCACATGATCATCTCAATAGATGCAGAAAAAGCTTTCAACAAAGTCCAACATGCATTTGTGATAAAAACCCTACAGCCAAATAGGAATATTTGGTCTTTATCTCAATCTGATCAAAGCCATCTACAACAAACCAACAGCCAACATCATACTAAATGGACAAAAAGTGAAAGCTTTCACTTTAAAATCAGGAACAAGAATGTCCATTGTCACCACTCCTGTTCAATATAATTCTGGAAGCATTAGCCAGAGCAATTAGACAAGAGAGAAATAAAAGGAATAAGGATAGGAAAGGAAGAAGTAAAACTATCACTATTTGCAGATGACATTATACTTTACATGGTTTACCCCAAAAACTCCACAAGAAGACTCCCTGAATTAATCAACAAATTCAGCAGTATAGCTGGATACAAAGTCAATACCCCAAAATCAATAGCATTCCTATACACAAACAACAAACAGACTGAGAGAGAAATTAAGGAAACCATATCTTTCCCAATAGCATCCAAGTAATTGAAATATTTAGGAATCAATCTAACAAAAGAAGTAAAAGATCTATTCAATGAAAACTACATACTCTGAAAAAAGAGATCAAAGAGGATTTCAATAAATGGAAAAACATTCCTTGCTCATGGGTAGGAAGAACCAACATTGTGAAAATGGCCATACTACCAAAATTGCTCAGATTCAATGCAATTCCCATTAAACTACCATTGGCATATCTAGAGAACACATTCCTTAAGTTCATCTGGAATGAGAAGAGACCCGGAATAGCAAAAACAATTCTGGGCAATAAGGACAAGTCAGATGTCCTTGAAACTGTACTACAAAGCTACTGTAATAAAAATCAACCTAATATTGGCTAAAAAACTGACCAGAAGATCAATGGAACAGTCTGGAAGACATAGACACAACCACAAACACATTCAGCCACCTAATCTTTGATAAAGGGACCAAACAAACTCACTGGAAGAATGATAGCCTCTTTAATAAATAGTGCTGGAAAAATTGGTTTGCCACTTGCCAAAGACTGAAAATGGACCCAAATCTATCACCATGTACCAAACTCAAGTCAAAACGGATCACAGATCTCAATATTAAAATAGAAACACTATATCTATTGGAAGAGAAAGTAGGTAAAAATCTTGAAGACAGGGGTAGGCAGAGAGTTCATGAACAAAAACCAAACTGCATGGGAAATACTTCAAAGAATCAACAACTGGGATCTCCTCCTACTGAAAAGTTTCTGCACATCTACAGATATCGCCAGCAGAGTAAAAAGAAAACCCACAAACTGGGAAAAAAATTTTAGCTGACTGTTCCTCAGACAAAGGTGTTCTATCTACAACATATAAAGAATTAAAAAAGAGCCCCCCCCCAAATTCAAAGCCTCCCCAATCAAAAAATGGGCATCTGAGATGAACACAAACTCCTCAGATAAATAAATACAAATGGTAAATAAATACATGAGAAAATGTTCAACATCATTAGTCATTTGAGAAATGCAAATTAAAACAACATTGAGGTTTCATCTCACCCCAGTAAGAATGGCTATCATTAAGAAATCAACCAATAACAAATGCTGGCGAGGCTGTGGAGAAATAGGAACTCTTTTCCACTGCTGGTGGGAATGAAGATTAGTGAAACCACTGTGGAAATCAGTTTGGAGATTCCTCAGCAAACTAAGTCTAGAGGTCCCATTCAACCCAGCCATTCTCCTTCTGGGTATTTTCCCAGAAGATCTGAAAACATCATATTACAGCGATATACGTGCCCCCATGTTTATAGTGGCACAATTTGTAATTGCTAAATTGTGGAAGCAACCCAAATGTCCATCCACTGAGGAATGGATAAAAAAAAGTGCGGTACTTCTATATAGCGGAATATTACTCAGCTATAAAGAAAGGTAAACTTGAGGCTTTTACAGATAAATGGTCACTAGAGACCATACTCATAAGTGAAATAAACAAGACCTCCATGTGTGAGCAACATATTGTCTCACTGCTGTAAGAACTTGAAAGAGTGAGTAAAAATTAGGAAGTAGGACAAACATTGTGAACTGAAAGGAACACGCTCAAAAGTAAAGAGCAACTGTGGTGAGTGAAAAGAGAAAGGAAAGAAAGGGAAATTATGCATGTATAAAGGGAAATTCTGTATGTATGTACATATAGGATAGTGAACATAGTTGAACTACTGACTTCTATTGCTTTACTGAAAGGAACAGTTAATGATTAATTATTTGACCAATCTTGCATGTCTCTGTTTGTTCTCCTGAGAAACCACTTTGAAGATATCATTGTGTAATACAACAACCATTGATAATTTCCTACTACTTTGTCTGTAACTCTGTGTTGCTTGTATTGTTCTTATGCTATTTTGTGAATGAATGTCTGTCTGTTAATATTTTCCTTCTTTTATTTTTAAAATAAATTTTTTTAAAAATTTAAAAAGTTATTTAAAAGAGGGAGGAATGTGAACAAAATTTTGCTGTTCCATTTTAGGTTATCAAATATTGAAAGCAATCTAAAGTTCCAAGCATAGGAAATGTGTAAGTAAACTTGGTCCATCAGTGAACTAGAGACCATGTAACCACTGAAACTACAATTATGAGTGATAATGGCTATATTAAAAAGTTATAACATTAAGTCAAGTGAGCCAAATATACAATTTTACCTGTTTTATGATTGTAACTCTGAAATTATGTATACATATGTTCAAGGACTGGATTGAGCACAAGATGAAAACAACATCAGGTGGCAAAATGCTACGTCCATTCCTTCTCTATTTTTAATTATGTTTATTTTTGTTATTTTCTATATGATGGCAAAGTCAGGAGTTGGGAAAAATAGAAGATGCTGTTTGTGCTTTTTGTTAATCCACAATTTCATTGAGAATTCATAGTATCACTGACTTTTGGAGCTCAAAGAAACTATTAGATTCTTAGTGCAATGTCCTGATTTTACAGATAAATACTCTGAGGCAGAAACAGATTGGCTTCCTCAAACACACATATTTAATTAGGAACCAGAACTTACATCTCCAAAACTGACTCTCAATCATTTAGGGCACATTTTCTGCAGAAGAATTAGGTTGTTAGGATCCTATCCTGAAATATACCATGTTGATAAAAATAATTACATTCCCTTAATCCTACTTTCTTATCTGCGGTATCAACCACCTTCTTTCCCCACCTGAAATAAGTTTATGCCAGAACAAGAGCCTTGTCCAATTCTTGACAATATAGTATACATCATGCATATTTTTGGCATTTCAAGAAATGTCAAAATATTTATGAAGAAGATGAATATTTCAATAACAATGGGAAAGCTGCTAGTCATTTTCTGGTGATGGAAACTGCAGGAATTCAATTAAGATTTGATATATCGATTAAATTGAATTTCACCTTCAAACATTTTTTAAAAAGTTTTCTAATACCAACTGACTAAAAAAATGATTTCAACTTCTTAAAAACTAGTTACTGGTATAGAAATGAAGAATATGAGCTGATCTATAAATGTTTACATAGCTTTGGAGAGACCCTCATCTACCCAACTGTGACCACAAAAAAAAAAAAAGCACGCCTTTGGGAGAATTTCTGTGTAGCAGGTGAGGCTCTCTGTTCTTAAATTCACTTAGATTCTGGCCGATTCTGCCCAGGGTCTCCGGAAGGGTGCATTACAATGAAACAAGTGTGGGAAAAAATAAAGAAGTTGTGGAAGTTGCAGATTGGCAGAAATACCAAAGTTACTTCAAGTTGGAGGTGAGTCGCGGCCACCAAGCTGACTGGCAGGGAGTCTGGAAACCACTCTGAGCTTGCTCCTGGGATCCCAATGCACCAGGGCAGGTGGTTCTGCCCAGTGAATCTCTGGGGTCACTGACCAAACAGCACCAGCAGGCAAAGGGCTAGTGGTGGCTGTTTCCCCCAAGGCTGTGCACCTGGTCTTCACAGCACAGCACTGGCTTTGGGCACGGGCCAGGAGCATGACAATCTTCTCACCAGGCTTGGTGAGAGGGCCTGGCCACCATGGAGTGGAGGTTAAGGAGGCTGTTGAGATCCCCTAGGAGCTAAGTGAATTGAAATAAAAGAAAAATAAGGATTAAGACAAGAAGACTTAGGAGGAGAAATGGCTTCTACATGCAAACGGTCCTTTCACATTACTAAGTTACATATTTAGGTTAAGACCTGCTCAAATTTAATAATCTCACTCTGCTTGTCACAACTGTAAACCAGTTCAAAATCCATGGCACTGTTTGTTATATTTTCCTTTAAGTCACAACTTGGTTGTTCTCAGTCCTGACTAAAGCTCAAAATCTTCTAGAGAGTAACAACCACGGATGCCTATCCCCCACCCTGAGAGATGAAATCAATGCCGCTCAGGAAGTTTCACATGTGCTTTTATAAGCAAGCAAGATAGAGACCCATTGTTCCAAAGGGGACAGTTAGAGGCCTCTTACAACAATTTTAATTTAAATACAGACAGGAGTTAATTGGGGGATCTTATTAAAATGAAAAGCCCGATTTGATAGGTCCAGTAATGCTGATGCTACAGTCTACAAACCAGTTTTGTTTGTTTATTTGAGACAGGGTCTCACTATGCTGCTCAGACTGGACTCAAACTCATGGTGATCCTCCTGCCTCAGTCTCCTGAGGGCTAAGATCACAAGTGTATGTACCATACCTGGCTGAACCCCCCACTTCTTTTTCTTGGGATGGGGATATTGCTATGTTGCCCAGGATAGTTTTACACTTGAGGGCTCCTGTGAGAATGTCCTGATTCAGCCTCTGAGGAGCTGGGATTACAGGCATACATCACTATACCTGGTACATAAATTGAAATCCTAACCTCAAACATGATTTGGGAGGTGATTATGTCTCTTAGAACACTGAGGGAACTCTTGTCACCCTACCATCATGTGAGGACCCAGACAGAAAGTGCAATTTATGCAAGTGAGCTCTTACCAGACATAAAAACTGCCATAATCTGGGACTTCCTGTGCCTCCAGCCCTTTGAGAAATAAACTTCTTAGTGTAGGGAGAAATGAAGCCCAAGATGGCTGTACTGTGGTTCGGGCTGGGAGAGGGGTTACTTGTGCAGGACATTAAATCCAAGTCAGCAAAATGTCAGCGCAGGTGCACCTTGTTGGTCTCGGTGTAAATAACTGCTAACTAGGGTTGACGTTGGTCAATGTAAATAACTTATATAACCAAGGTTGTCACTGGAATGTAGCTGCCATTACTGGTGCCCAGACCCCTATCTAGAGCTGGACTGCCCTGAGGGTGGGCTGGCTGGGGACCTCCGGAGCTAGGAGTGTGAGACTGAGTGGCCACTGAGAATAAAGAGGTCCAATCCAGTCCACAGCTCTGTCTGTCTTCTCTGGGGTGCCCATATCTCAAGTGAGTCTTCACTATCTAAACCAGTAGCAAGACAGTAAGGCACCCAATAAATACCTTATTAGGAACCCAAATGGATTAAGACAGTTATCTAATTTTTGAAGTCAAGAAAATACTGAAATTAGTGCCAGGCATGGTGGTGCATGCCTGTGATCCCAGCACTCAGAAAGCTGGGGCAGGAGGATCACCATGAGTGCAAGGCCAGCCTGAACTATGTAGCAAGATTCTGTCTCAAAAAAACAAACCAAACCAACAACAGAAAACCAGATAGTAGTCTGGGCCTTTTTCTTTTCTCTCCACCTCCCATATTTGATGTCTAGTCATATGTTAGTCCAGAAGAGGCTGGTATAAGGTACATGCCCCAGCACCCAGCTTTCAGCCATACAGGTAGAGGTGACATGTAGGTTGAAGTCAAAGAGAAGCTAAGGTAAAAATAAGCTGAGCGCGAGCTCTGAAGGGCCATGCAAAACCAGGAAAAGGGAAACGAGCGCTTTGGTGAGAAGGCAAGAGGCCGGAGTGCAGGAAGCAAGGCGATGCTTCCGGTGCCTCACTTGGCCCTCACCAACAGCTGAGGTGCTTCTCCCGCGCATCTCTCCCAGTCACGCCACGAGAGGGCCTGAACTTTCCCACGTCTGCTGGCGAGGCAGTGTGCTGATCGCAGCGCACACTGAGGCTGGAGGGTTGTGGGAAGGTGTTGTGCTAGTGGGGGCCCAGCTTCTCTTCTCTCCTCCTGGGCCGGGAGGACAGAAGCGTCTGCCAGGAGGAGTGTGTGGGGGATGAGGATAGAGAATGGTAGGGAACGGGGTGGTGCGTGTGGAGAGTGGGCGGGAAGGGCAGGGAGCCAGAGAGGAGCAGCTTCATGATTTGGGGAGGTCCGGTGGAACACGGGCTAATTTTGGTTGTGGTGGTTATAAAGCCACATAAACACTTACCATGTTAGCTGGTGTTTAGTGTACAACGCAGGAACATTCCAGACATTCACACTGTTGTACTACTCACTACCGCCCACCTGCAGAACTCTTACCTTGCAGTACTAACACTGTGCCCGGCCCGTTTTCCATCTCATCCAAGTAGAACCACACTACATTTGTCCTTTTGCGGTTGGTGTACCTTAGTGATGGCTTCAAAGTTCATCCGTGTTCTAACGTGTGTTGAAATTTCCTTCCTTTTATAGGCTGAGTGATAATCCATGGTGTGTACTGGGCACCTTCTGTTCACCCTTTTTGTTTGCTGATAGTTTTGTGTGTTGCTTCTACCTCTGGACTGCCGGGAATGACACTGCTATAGCACAGGTGCACCAATATCACTTTAGGGCTGGGGATATAGCTCAGTGGAATAAGCGCCTGCCTAGCAAGCGCAGGGTCCTGAGTTCGATCCCCAGTACCGCAAAAAAAAAAAAACAAAAAACCACACATTTAAACTGCGTAGCGAGACCCTATCTCAAAAACCTCAATAATAATATTTTTTAAAAAAACAAACCCTTACGTTCTTTATACTCTGGTTTCTCTTCAGATCGCATAAATCTTTCGCCTTTTACCAATATCACTTTAGGTTCCTGCTTTCCATGTGTTTGAATCTATATTTAGAAGTAGAATTTCTGAATTATATGGTAACTAGTTTTTTAGGAACCCCCATACCATTTTCCATCCACAGTGCATGAAGGTTCCAATTTTTCTGTATCTGAGGCTTTGACCCAGGTACTTATGTACCCTAGGCTAGCTATACTCCCCCTAGCCATATTTCCTCTCTTCTGAAGTACTTATCCTAATAGGTGTGAGGTGCTATCCCACTGTGGTTTTGACTTGCACTTCCGTAATGATTAATAATATTACACATTTTTCCATATGTCATTGGCCACTTGTATATCTGCTTTGGTGATGTGTCTATTCAAGTCTTTTGTTTGTTTTTTATCAGGTTGTTTTGTGTTGTTGAATTGTAAGAGTTATTATAATTCTGGATACTAAATCTTTCTCACATGTATAATTTTCAAGTATTTTCTCCATAATCTGGGTTGCATTTTATGCTTGTCAATTTAGGCTGTCCCATTGATGGTGTTTTGATGTTGTCCAATTTTACTGCCTGAGCTTTTGGTCCTATATGGGAAATGACTTACAAATCCAATGTCATAAACTTTTGCCATATGTGTTCTTCTAAGAGTTTGATAGTTTTAGGCTTTATTTATTTATTTATTTATTTATTTTGGCTTTTTGAGATAAGAGTCTCACTCTGTAACTCAAGCTGGACTTGGACTTAAACTCACTGTGCAGCCCAGGCTGGCCTTGAACTGACAGTGATTCTCCTGCCTCAGCCTCCTGAGTGCTGGAATTACCACTAATCCTCCCCAACATTTTTTGCAACAGTCTTGCTGTGTAGTCCAGGTTGACCTCAAACTTGTATGATGTTCCTGCCTCCACCTTCCAAGTGCTAGGATTACAGACATGTGCCACCATGCCCAGCGTTGTTTTGACTGAAGTTTTATATCTGGTATATGGGTCCAACATCATTCTTTTGCATGTGGATATCCAATTTCCCAACAACCTTTACTGAAAAGCCTATTGTTCCTTTGTTGAGTGGCTTAGACACACACCAAAAGTAATTAATTATATATGCAAAAGTTTATTTCTAGACTCTGCAAAGGGCTAGCTTTGGAGTTTCTGTGAGGATCAGACTGACGATCAACTGTGGCAGCAGGTAAGTTAGAACAAGTTCCAAGCTTGGATGACCATCTAGGTCCATGGTGATGAGCCCACGTGTGCTGCAGATGGCTGTACATCATCGCTGAAAGCTGTAAAAGGTTCACCATCACTGACAAGGTGAATTGGTAGGTGGGTAAGACTCTGAAGTACTTTGGCCTATAGGGAAGAATCTTGCAGATCTCGTCAATGTAGCTCAGGTTTTATCTCAGTTGTGACAAGTTGGATGGACTGTGGTGACTGGAGAGTCCTACAGGGTACTGTGAGAGAAAGCCCTGCACTGTGACGGGAGAGGATCTGAGTGAAGTTAGGGAGAGCAGTAAGTACTAAAAGTGACCTTGGATGCTACAGCGTAGGTGGTATGGGAGCTAAACCTTGAGGACTTGTTTCACATGCTTTGTTTGGCTTTTTCTGAATAGCACCTAACTAGATTTCTTCTTGGGATGCACCAAAAAGGATCTCAAAAAAGAAAATACTATTGATATGATGGAGTTGGCTAAACCATCATGGTCAAATGCTGGTAGCCTGATGGGAAAAAAGACTGAAATAGGATGTGCTTCCTGCATCTCAGACAAATGGGCATCCATCCTGAACTGTAGGCATCTCCAGAGCAGGGTCAAGCCACATTCATCTCACTCTTCTCAGTGGCTAGCAGTTCCTAGCACATGGTGGATGCTTATTAAATGGTTACTGACCTGAGTTGAACACAAACCAGGGAAACAGAAACGACTCTCTGAAATAAGAAAAATCAACTTTTCATGGTTAGAAAGTTTTTATGGCTAAATTATGTATACTATAGGAAGAGCCCAGTTCTTCTCTACTCAAAGGAGACAAAGACTTGATCACTGGTATGGTTTATACCTAGATGGTCCCCCAAGCCCATGCACTTACAGGTGGGAGAAAGTGGGAGAGGTTATGGGGTCATGGGGCGTGATGCTCGTCAGTGAGTTGGTGCACAGGTGAGCTTATAGCTAGATGTGAGGTTGGAGGGGAGGCCTGGTTGGAAGAGGTGGGTTACAGGGATGGTGGCCTGGAGGGGTCTGTCTCCCTCCTCCTCAACTGCTCTCTCTTCCTGTGAGCCTCCTCTGCCAGGCCCCTCTGCCATGCCACCTTGCCCCAGAGTCAGCCAACTGTGGATGAAACCTCTACAAACTGTGAGCTAAAATAAACGTCTCCTCTTCTAAGCTGTAGGAGTTGGGTGCTGTGTCCCAGTGACATGAAAGTGACTATGACAATCACCCCCTGTATTGGTCAAGGTTCACCAGAGACATTACACATACACACACATGGATTTTATTGGGGAACAAGGTATCCTAGCTCTAGGAGACAGGCTGTCCCTGGCCTTTGTTCTGTCGGGGGCCCCCAGCTATGAACAACACCCTTGCACACCAAGGGCCAATCTGTCCTGTTTACCACCTCATACACCATTCTCCCCAGCAAACATTGCCACAGACCTACCAAGAAATAAGGCTTTACCAGTTATCTAGGTACCTTTCAGCCAATCAGGCTGATGACTAAAATTAACCATTCTACCACCCTTCGTACAAAGAAAATAATCTATTAACAGTGATCAAGTTTCAGCTATTAAACACTCATGTTCTTCAGGATTATGCCTAGCACTTGATGTGCTTTATATTTGAATTCTTACAATAACCCACAGGTAAGTATTATGTCCATTTTACAGTTAAAAACCTTAAGACTTAGAGATACTAAATGTCTTACTGCAGGCCACACAACCATCAGTTGTGAAGCCAGGATTTCTATCTAAAATGAGCCCCATATTTCCTCTCTGATAACTCCTTTCTACCTGTGTCTGCCTGGGGGCCATCATTCTCATCCGGCATACTTTCCTTTGAAGGTAAATACATTTCCTTCAGCCTCTAATCATGGCCCAAACAAACTATTAATAATCTTTTATCTGTCTCTGGCCTTTTCCCAAGTTCTCCATGTTCCTTGAGTTTGGCATCGACCCAACATTTAAAGTATTGTTCAGTGAAACACCCCCCCCATGTGTACACACACACACACACACACACACACACACACACACACAATTTTAACTTCAGTAAAATAAATCCATCTGCTTTTCCATTTTGAGTCAGCATAGAAACTGTTTTGCACCATTTTCATATTCACAAAAAGCCAAATTTTAAAAAGGGGAACAAGCAACTGAACACCTGCACAGCATATTTTCTAGGTGCAAGAGCTAGACCCTGGCACCGTAGATCTCAAAGTGAGAAAAGGTAACAGCTCAGTAGGCAAAGCAGGTCAAATACCATGCTCTAACAGATGTTCAGTCTAATCTCTGTAGTTTAGAGCTCCAATTGTGGGTCCTGTTGCTATTTATCTCTTCATCCCCCTAGAACAGAGCCTGGTACTCACTGGTAACAAGATGGTAATAGGGAGATGTTCTCCTGTGTGTGTATGCGGGGGAAGGGGTCAGAAATCAGGAAGTAAAATGTCAGGGACTAGAGTATTTCTTTGTTTTTAAAAATTTTCTAGTTACTCATTGTCTTGGTTATTTTTCTCTCATTGCTGAGACAAAATACCTGATGCCCAAAATTAAGGAAGGAAAGGTTAAATGCCCAGTTTGTGGAGGTTTCAGTCCATACCTAGCTAGCTCCAAGGCAGAGTGGCACAGGGCAGAGGGCACCAGTTCATGGCAGCAGAAAACAGCAACAAGAGCAGGGGGAAGAGCAATCTTCTTTCTCTTCCTTATACTGCATGCAGGCTCCCCACCCCAAGGTGCCCATAATCCCAGCATTGGACCATGAATCAATCACAAACTGTAGAAGCCTACTGCATGAAGCCTACTGCATGAGGCTTTGAGGGGACATCCAGACACAAACCATAGCACTCATCTTTACTGTTCTTTGCAAAAAGGTAGACTGGATAATGAAACAAAAAGAACAATTAACTGGTCCTTCACCTCAGATAGTTTGACAAGCACTGGTCTAGAGCCTGCTATTGATTTAGAATTGGTGAGGAGATGGTACTGGGCAGAGTTGTTAGACTTCCTGGCTATTTATTTAGCACCTAGTAAAGATGTAAGTGTAGTAGGGTTCCCAGAATAAGTCACTGCTATAACTTTGGAAATACATTTTGTTTGCAGTTTCCAGTACTCTTATCATGTACTGTGTTAGCCCACACCCTGCAGATTCCATTCATCATCTAAAGGCAAATGTTTACAGCCCAGATGTGCTGCCACAGACTTATACATAAATGCTTAAGAACCACTGATAGTACATCTCTCTGAGCAGACTATCTGGCAAGTGACAAAGGAAAAAGCAGTCTGCTCCATCTTGGGCTGGCTTCAGTATATGTGGGCTATGCTGTACTCGGCACTGATGAAAGGTTTAGGTTATTCCCACGCCTGTCGTTTCCTGCCGTATGGAGGAACAGCAACAGATATAAGACTCCATAGTCTCGGCCTCCTGCTTTCTGGGAGAGTGGATTGACTCACCGAGTATGTGACTGTGGGAGATGAATCAGCCTTTCCCTCCCGTAACAGGCTTCACATGAGTAGTGTCCTGTGGTTGACTGGTCATGGATCCTGATTCTGGGGTCCCATAGTAAGAAGGCAACTCTTTCCATGTATCCCCAGTTATTTTTTCCAGCATCAGCTTCATTAGTAATTGAGCTGACATTTTAATCTTCATCTTTTGACACTTTGTGTCTCAGTTTATAACTTGAGCAGGGATCAGGGACATTATTTTCTGGGCTTCTCTTCTACCTAATCAGATGATGGTGATTCCACATGGTGGTCTTGTTTAATGGCCTACCATGGTCTTACCATCTGTTTTATTTCCTTACAGCGAGACAGAAAATCTTGAAACACTTGATGACTCCATTATACCTGATATCTAATCTGTTCCCTTCTGCAAAGCAGGAGCCTTCTTTCACACTAGGAAATTAGGATGACCTAGCTTGGCCGATAAATCCTTTCTCCCATACCTCTCTGAGTATATTTCCCCTAAAGCTGTGTTCCATCTTTCCAGGTTTATGACAGATCGATAAACTCATGCATGTGACACAACATGATGGAAAACAAACACAAGAGTCCAAGGGCTCTGGAATTAGAGGCAGAATCAGATAAAGGTGAGCCTTGCTCTTCTAAGTATCAAGAACAAAATGTCCTACTAGATCTGTGGTAGATCTGTAATTCAGATAAACAGAAAAAAGTTCATGGCCTCTGCAGTTTTCCTATTTCCACGGCTCAGCAAGGGCTCTTTCTGAAGCCCTTCTTCCAAGCTCAGGTAGGGGGCATTTAAGCTTACTGTGGATTCTCTGAGACTTAGTTACAAGCCACTAGTACTACAATCTTCCCTGACCTTCCATTTTTCTTTGGGTCACTGGGGCAGTACTTGGCTAATCTGTCTGTGAATACTAACTACTCTGTAAGGCAGAGTGCTGCTTGCTTCTGCTGGTAGTTTGTCCAACTGGTGACTGACTTTGCCTGCCTGAACTTCAGAAGAATGACTGTTATTGGCCATATTACTGTATATTACAGACTGTCTTTAAGAGTTAATACTTTCCTTCTTTAGATGTAGTAAAACCTCTTTGTTGGTATTTTCTTTTATGATTTATCATTCAATTTTCCTAGTCCAAACATCTAATATAAAAAAAAAACCCACATTAATATAGTATGGTTTCCAGTCTGTCTTTTTTAGAAAGTTACTGACCTCATGCCAAGCTATGAAAAATTCCCCAAAGTGGGATAAACCAAGAGCACTTTATATTCACATGTAAACATAATTATAGTGTATAGTTGCACAATTAGAATCAATATGAATGTGCCAAAGAGAAGGAAACACAAAGATTTTAAAAACTGATATGAAGTAAAATATCCAACCATGTCTTTACTAAAGATTCATTAATTAATTATCTGGAGACCTAGAAAGTGAGGTAGCCCAAGCCAAATGTTTCTGATGTTACAGTTCCTTCTGTACTGGGCCAAGCAACCGGCAATGGAACTAGAGTAAAGTCCTGCAAGGGTTAGGCAGCCTGTCACACAGAAGAGGAAGTAGTTCTTTATTCCTGAGAATTTCCTTGTGCACATGATCGGTGTTGGTGTGCATTTAAAGGAGAAACCACCCTAATAAAATGTGTGTGTGTGTGTGTGTGTGTGTGTGTGTGTAGTTGAACTTAGGATTTTGCACATGCTGGTCAAACACACTACCATTCAGACACCCCAGCTCCAGCCCTTTTAATTTTTTGTTTTGTTTTGTTTTGGTGGTGCTGGGGCTTGAACTTAGAGCCTTGTAAAAAGGCAAGACAAACGCTCTACCACTGAGCCACATCCCCAGCCCCTAAAATTTTTATTTAGTAACAGGGTTTTGCTAAGTAGCTCTAGCTAGCTTTGAAATTGTGATCCTTCTGCTTCAGCCTCCCAAGTCGATTGGATTATAGGGCTATGTCATCATGGCTTAAAATGTCTTTAGAAAGCCAAAACTATGGGCTGGGGTATAACTCCGTGGTAGAACACTTGCCTAGTAAATATGAGGTCCTGGGTTTGAACCCCATTGGGGTAAGAGAGAGTCAAAGTTGTATCCCATAAATGTGTACAGTTACTGTGTGTCAGTCAGAATGTGTGTGTGTGTGTGTGTGTGTATGTATATATATATATATATATATAATTTTTTTTAAGAGTCAAAGGTAAATGACTGTACATCAAAGCTTTGAGGAATGGAAAAAAATGCGAACGCCCAGAGAACGAGCAGTACCTAATCCCATTTCAACCTAGGGCTCTTGGACACCCATCTCCTTTCACTCTGGGTAGCAAACAAAATCCCCAAGTCGCTGCCGAGCCAAACTTTAAAGGCCAGCCAGGAAGTGAGCAGCACTCTTGAATGGGAGCGCCTGGATCAATGTTTTTTTTCTAAAGTAAACAAAAGATCTGCAAAAGTATTTCCTTGCACTATTTGGCAAGAGAAAGAAGCACCTGGAGAGTGAGTTGGGAAGGGAGAGCGCATTAGAAATGGAGTAAAACAAGGGTGGTTATAATGAGGTTTTGTCTCACTAATCTCCAGAGCCCAAGTCTCTATCAGGAAACAAAGCTGAAAATGAAGACACTCCGAAAGCCCGGCTGATTCAGAACACATTCAGGGAAGGGGGGGGGGGGTAGATAAATACTTCTCTGGATCTTGAATTTTATCTTTCTTTTTTTTAAACCCTTTAAAATATCTTCTAGAAATTCAAAGTGGAATGTATGCATTAAAATAAATGGAGGCAGTGAAGGAAGAAGTACGAGCAATGAGTGAAGCAATTATCCTCGGAGAAAGAAATTCCTTCTTTGCCTCAGCGCAGCATGTGATGCTGGCAATTTCAGCCATTTTCTTTCAGGTGATTTTCAGCGCGAGTTCCGAATGCTGCTTGGGGGGCTGCTGTCTCTGCTCACCTGAGGGAGCAGGGCACAACTAAAGGCGTGTGGGGAGGGCTCACTCTGTTCAGCAGGGCAGTCTCAGGAGGAAGACATGGTCCTCTTGGGAGGCAGGAGCCGGGAGAAACAAGGCAGCGATTGCACGGTGTTGCTTGTGCTCAGTACACAGCACTAAAAACAAAACACTAAACTAAACCTCACTAATGCAACTGGTTCAACAACGTCTCATCATTCATTTATGAAGTCATGCAGTCTTAGTGCTTTTTCCCAATACAAATCCCTAAAACTCAGAGGGTGACTGACCCCTTTGCAATGTTTTTTGAAACAACACTTGATATTTGGAGATTAACTGAGGAAAAAATTAATTTGCGCTTTTTCTGCAGTGAAATAGGGAGTGTCACAAAAAGGAGCAGTGGGTTGAGAATGCTGCTGGAGAATTTTTATAAGCATAACAAAATTCCTATTTTTCCTGCACTATAAACCGCATAAGCCCAAGTAAGAGAAATAGTGCTTGGGGCTGGTCAGGAGGTGATCAATGGCTCGTTTTACTTGGTAGGTAACACCTGCTAGAAAAGCATTTTTTTCCACCGGGGCCTAAGCACTGCTTAGCGTCTACCAGCTGGAGAAAATCAAAGTTAAAGATACAAATCCCTAGGATGGCAAGGACAGAGCTACCCGGACACCATTCGTGACTGCTTGAAGTCAATGTGTTCCTGAAGTATTGATCCCTCCTCCTTATGTAACGCTAACGTTTATTTATTCATTCACCTGCTTCCGGCTGTAAAGGTTAAGTGGTTGTAAAATCACAGGCACTGGAGAATCAAAAGCTGTTATTTTAAGCTCTTAGCCAAGTAGTGGTACCTTGTAGCCTGTCTCTGACAAGCTTCGGCGGCAGCTGAGGGAGGGTGTGCTGTCTTTGACCAGCTGGAGGGTTTCATGCGCTCCATCCCGCTCTTGCCGACCTGACTTGCCAGAGTTAGGGTCACTGTGCTCTCAGGCCCTGTAGATGGCGCTCAAGGGAGCTGCGCCCCAGGCTCCCTTACTCTCCGGGCAGGCACACTTGCTTTTCCATCCGAGGCTATTTTTCTCACCCTTTGTAGGCCCTCACTCCCGTAACTATCATCACTTGCTTGTTACTGCTGATTCATACTCACAGGAAAAAATAATTTTGTCTTCAACACCTCTTCCCTGTCATTTGAGGCATATGTTAATGAAAGACAAAATTTGGCATCTACTCTCTGTAGCTCTGAGGCCACAGTGTAGATTCGTTACAAATGAAGATGCAACTGTTATTTTACTTCTATTTATATTTATAACTATGCGAAAGACATCTTGCAGGTACCTTTGTGCCTCTCAAATCCCAAACCATATTCCAAGAAATACTCAACATTTCATGCTTGAACTGGCATTAATGGACATACAATGCTTTAAATAAAGATGTTTTCACTCATGTTCTATTACTGACACGCCCCTGATTGCACGTATTTTAAATGATGAGAGAGCTGAATCCCTCTGAGGACATATTAAGGGCGCTTCCCCCCGCCCCCGTACAGCATAGCCTGGCCTTTTCCGAAAGTGAGGAGTGTGCAAGCAACGAGCACTCTGCTAGGAGGTGCCAAGTGCAGCACAGGAGCTGGGGGTGGGGCGAGAGCAGCACTGCAGAAAAGAGCCGGTTGAAAGCATTTTGCTTTGTCGTCCCTCTCAGTTCCCTTTCCTTCCCTTCTTTGCCAATTTTTAACTGCGGACACTGGCAACATACTTACTTCATAAAATGATCTGGAATGAGCTGTAACCTTGAAGGTTGTCTGAGCCAAACTCCCACCCACTGCAATAGCTGTCTGCTTCATGCAGGAGCTCTTTCTTCTCCAACACCTTCTCCAGCAGCACCTGAGCCTATAAACTCCAAGTGCAGTGATGAGAGTAGAGGTTTGGGAATCAGACAATTATGAGTCCACACTCTGGCTCTGCCACTCAATAGCTCTGACTTCCTGGGCAAATGACCTAACATCTCAGAGTCCCAGTCTCATCTGGTAAATGGCTACACAGAAGCTCAAGGACTCAATGAAATACAGTGTACAGTATAATCAAGACTATGCACTCAGAGCCAAGTAGAAAGTAGCTCAGTAGGACCAGTAGGATCTAGTGTTGCTGTCTGACTCTTAGGCAGCAATACTTTTCCACAGCATCTCACTGTCTCTGGTTCTCACAATGTCTCACAAAACCACTGAAAAAGTACTACTGAGTACTGTGTGTGCTACCTTGTAGATTGTGAATGCTGTTATTAATAACAATACCTCACATATGTATTCCATGCTCTACAATTTACAATGCACTTTCACAAGTGGGGAAAATAGCTCCAACAGCATGCAGTCTATGACTAACAGAGGCAGGAAGGAGGAGCTGAAGCTTTGAAAGAGGTCTATTAACTATGCAAATGTGAAGTTCTCTGTACTTGTGAGGAGCATAATAAACATTAGGACCAATTAGAAGTAACAATGCATGATATATTCAGGTCTAAGAACTCTGGTGAGTCCTGAATACAGCATAGGAGTTTTAGGGCAAGAATTTAACTTACCTGAGGTTTACCAACCCAGATGGTTCAGACAGCTTTCTGTTTTACTCTCAGAAAGGCAGCTATCTGCAGATGGGTGAATTTTTATGTACAAGCTAGAGTACAGCAATGATTTAGAATTACATAATGGTAGAAACCAAGATGTGTTCACAATTTGGAGACAAAGCATATGGAATTGAAACAAGTGAAGCAAATAAGTCCTCAGAAGTCAGTGTTAGCTGGCTGTTCCAATGCAGAAAAACGATGTGACGTACTAAATGCAAAACTTGCAATAATAGAAACTGTTATCTCAACTTTCCCACAACCTTCTGAAGTAGTTCATGTGAGAATTTTTACATTTGGACAATGCTCAAAAGTTAATTTTTAGAAATGGAGAAAAGTGCAGGTGTATTTTAACATATTTCATTGTTTCTGTAATGTTAAAAGATGAAAGAATATACCTTTTTCTGTTAGAAAATGCTCCTGTTGAAATTGAGCTCCCTCAGAAGATGATTTATGGTGTGTGTGTGTGTGTGTGTGTGTGTGTGTGTGTGTGCGTGCGCGCGCGTGCACGCGCGCATGTGTGACTGGGGTCTGAACCCAGAACCTTCTCAATGAGCTACATGCCCAGCCCTTTTTCCATTGTTTTATTTTGAGACAGGGTCTCTACTGAATTGCTAAATTGCCCAGGTTAGGCTTGAACATGCAGTCCTCCTGCCTCAGTCTCCCAGAGTGCTGGGATTACAGTGTACATGATGCCTAGCAAGATTCATAATTTCTAAATATCAGACTCTGCCCAACTGAACAGTCCCAGCCTTATAAACGGGAAGGGAAAATTAGAATTCCATGCAGTTATCAAATATGTTAAGCTAATGCCCAACAAATACACCTGTAACACTTCACAATTTCTTAGTATTGACAGATAACATTCCAGATAGGCTTTCCCTTTCCATTCTCCAGAAAAAGCTACACATTTTGAGGGTTGTTGTTGTTTAGCAGCAGACTCTGAGGAGGAGGTGGACACAGGTATGGCAGGAGACAGAAAGACTGACTGGACAAGGGTGTGGGGAAAAGAAAGGCCCTGTTGTGCCACGTGGAAGAGGAGGTCTATGCTGGACAGAGCCCAAGACAGCTCAGTTTGTGTCTCACAGTCCAAATTTGGTTGATGTATTTTTGAAGCTTCTAAAGGTTAACTCACATGCTGTAATATATTATGGAAAGACATGAAGCTGAATTTTACTGTGCCAGTCAAGAGGCTGGCTTGAATCTCCTATTTAGAACTGAGAGAGACAGTACAATTTACATGTGTGAGAATGTGAGAATAATTTTACCTTCTGTTGTTTTTAAAACCACCTTGGGCCATGATTTTTAAGTGGAGACACAAGAAGATCTGCTGGGGTTCCCATAGCAACATTAACTTATCTCAACTGCCCTTGTATGCAATACTTCCATGACTAGTTTGGCTTTTAAATGCACACTTTAATTATGAAATAACACTAAGTTAAGAGTCTCAGGAAAATTTTGACTTTTACATTTACTGATGTACACATATTTAAATAGAAACCTTGATAATTGTCTTTCTAAGGACTTGCCACTAAGGCAAGTTTATGCAAAACCTTTCTGTGGTCTTCCTTGCCACTGATGTCTGATCTCACTCCATTCCATTCTGCAGACAAATCTTTAACAAATCCTCTAAACACACTCATGAAACAGCATGGTGAAGATGAAACAGAAACCAACCTCAGATGGCTCCAGCTGAAACTAGAAGTCAACATATCTACCACTGTAGGCTGTTTACATGCTGAAACTATCTCTTTCCTGCTATTCCTCATACACGAACATCCCGTACCCAACAGTCTCACCTTCTCACAGTGTTCCAAGAACAGAAGGTCCAGGGTTCACCCGCAGCCCACCTCCTTCCCGAAGCCTCGTTCTCCCTATTTATTTTCACATCTGTGCTCGCTCTTTAGAACTACGCCCACTGTTATCATCACTCTATGATGCTTTGATGGTGAGAAAGAGGCATCCTTCCTCTGCTTTTTTGATACCAGTGTCTGGATTTTCCTCTGAGGAACTTTCCCCAACCCCATCCTTTCTGGTGGCACCATCAATTGAGCTTCCCTGTCTCAGCCTGTCAAGTGATGCCCATGACCCATGTTGGACTGATTATATCCTCCAGGAAGCTGAGTTTCAAGTGATTCAAAAAGAAAAAACAATTGAAATTGAATTATTCCAATGGTGGTCCTCTCAAGAAAGTGCCCTTTCATCCCACATTTTGTGACTCACAGTCCAAGTTCACTCGCGCTGGTAAGTTCCCCACTTACTTGTGTGTTATTTTATGATGTGACATTTTGCTTTGCCAGCTCAACTCTACTTACGCTCCCTGAGGACAGGACTGGTTTCCATGGATTGTTTTATTCCATTTAAGTCAGCACAGTGTAAGTACGCAGGAAATTCTGAATAATGAAAGACCAACCTCAGAAACTCCATTTTTATTTAACAAACTGCAATTTGCAAACCAACATATGTCCTTACTGACGCAACAGAGTAAGTTAATTTCTAATTGTACAGAAATTTTCTTGAGC
This sequence comes from Dinomys branickii, assembly GCA_004027595.1. Classification (NCBI taxonomy): domain Eukaryota; kingdom Metazoa; phylum Chordata; class Mammalia; order Rodentia; family Dinomyidae; genus Dinomys; species Dinomys branickii. The sequence goes on from PVLD010002251.1 coordinate 145,126, forward strand.
ATGACAGTTGTCTTAAAGAGAGTTTATAACAACTTAAACAGCTAGGAGTAGCCTGAAAGTAATGCTAATATGGGTCATACTTCCCAATTTTAGGAAAGAAAGAAACTAAAAGTGTATTTCAGACAACAGTCTTTGAATTAAAGTAATGAAAAGTTTTGGAAAAATAGACAAAAAACAATACACTTTCATCTTGAGCTTGTGACTTTCCCTAGAGGCAAGGCCTACTGCCTTTCTGCTGTTAGATGGCAATGAGGAAGGGTTCAATTGTTTGTGAAATGATTTAAATAAAAATGATGATAAATGTGTATATAAATAAGATGATTTTTCCTACTTCTAAAATGTGGCAGCTTATGGTTTGTCCGAAGTATGACTTATATCAGAAATTTAATTGAGTGCTTATAAAATTCAAAGAACAAACAAAATGGTTAGGTGCTTAAGCTTGCACATACCAAGTTCTGAACATACAAGAAAACGGTATACTTCTCCAGAGCAACTCATGTGCTTAAAATGCACAAAGAGCTCACTCATGATAAAACAGCATGAAACACAAATTCTATTTTCTTCTCATTGTCTTTTGAGAAACGAAAGATTTTCCGGAATCCTTAAAGGGCAAAGTTGTCTGGTTTTTTTGTCTTCAGTCATGAGGAGTGAAAAATATCAATTAGGAACAACTTTGAGTTCAGTGCAATGGTTTTTGGAATTTTCCTTGAACCCACACTCGATGCATTTTCACTTGCTTTTTCCTATTCACTTGTAAGCGATGATCAACCAGATTTTGCTTTTCATGTAACCCAGCCTTGCAGAACATACGGTGGACTTCCCCTTTGAGACAAAAATGGCAATCAAGGACAGGACATGTGACAGGGGATGGGGAGATAAGGAGTGGACGGAGTACTGACAGAATGATTAAACATGCAAATCTCGTTTATAAACAGAAACAAGGCTAACACAACGGGGGAAGGAAACCTGTGAGACCAACAGGGTTTCTTCGCAGACGCAAAAGTATACTGAGCATAAACAGGCTGACATAGCAGGCGTTACACAGCTACCAAAATTACTGGCATTTTAAAAGATGCCTCCTCTCTAAGCTTTTGTTGGTTTCTGGAGTCCCCAAATGGCACCTTTGTATAAGTTTGGGGAAATCTCTGAATGCAGGTATACAGGTATTGTCATTTGGTATTCTCAGAAATGCTTTTTTAAAAATGAGAAACTGACTAGAGATAACTAATGTTCTGCAAACTTGCATGATTCCCTCATTTGACTGTGTTACATTATCAATTATTTTCACATCTAAGCTAACAACATCTCCAAAATTTTATACTATACCTTCACTTGAGTATGACAGTAAGACAAGTGACTCTTTAAAGCAGTTTTAACTGGAAAAAGATTAAAAGGCAAGAAGGCCACTTTCAAAATTTTTTGTGTAGATTATAAGCATCAAAGTATGAAGACATTTGATGTTTAATCAACTGCTGAAGTCTCATTTTTATAGCTTTTGAGTTCTCCTTGGAAATAATAACCGGAGAGGGTTTTCAGAGCTAATTATTCCCTCTTGTAGATTAGCATACCTTTTGTAAAGAAATATGCTCGGGTACCATCTCCTCGAACATAAAAATTTTCAGATAAACAACGCCCTAAAAATAATACATAAAAAAACCCTTGGTATTCCTTAATAAAACAATAAAAATCCAAACAACTTGACATGAAATATAAACAAAGCATTCTTTAAAACACATGAAAATAACCCCAAAGTGAATATACCATTACCCTTCTTAAAACGAAGCTGAGCAATATCGAATCTTCCATGGTCCCGAAAGAGCAGCATTCCCCCAGGCTTCAGTAACTTAGACAGTCGGTTAACAGCACCTTGCATCCTTTGAAAACAAAGTCAGATACCTTCTTTGTGGCAATCTTGTGTGATATGCCAGATTGAACCTTACTGAGACAAAATAAAAAAGGCTCAGTAAGGCCAAAGAAATCTAAACCATAAATGTAAAGGCAACAAAAACAAAAACAGTTTGTAAAGAAAGAAAAAAAGACACCAACTTGCTAAATGACCACATTAAGAAAGCTTAGAGTTTCAAGTAATCAACCAAATGACCAGGCTGGGCACTTTACAGAGCTAGATGTATGGCATCAACAGCTAAACCACCCAAAAAGATGTTTGCTGATACTCAGAGCAAGCATGGTGGTTCTGAGGGAGACTTAAAATAAACGAAGGTGCTTTGTCAGCCTTGCAAAACAAAATCTGCCAGAGTCATCCCGAAGGGTACATCCTGAAACAGGGATCATCTTTACCCCAAATTAGCTAGTTGTTCCCCTGGTTTGTTTAGTTCAAAGATACTATCATCCACCTCAGGAAGAAGAGATCACTGTTTCCTTCCTCTGTCCTCTCCCTGCCCATATGCGGTCACCAAATTCTACGTCCTCTCTCCCTGTTTCCTTGGATGCCATCCTCGATACTGTCCTTCTTTGTTTCTCACTGGTACTGCCTTAGTGCACATCCCTAGCTCTTCAGGCCTGGAAGCAGAATCGCTTTCCAACATGCTGTGTTATTCTCCCACCAGTTCTTCTGGCGTATTACCAATGAGCTATTCTGCCTAAAATGATGGTTTTGTCAAATCACCTCCTTGCTCAAAAACTTTCATGACTTCAGTCCATAGGGCAAAACTTTAATTCCTAGTAGATCTCTTAAGATTACTCCTGACCCTACTAAATCCTATTGGTATCTTCTTTTCTACTTCCTACCCTAAAGCACCTCTTCCAGCCCAGCTGTTAAGTGCTTGGTTCTGGGCAGCCTATGCCTTTGCCCACAGGTTTCCTCTCATGGAAATCCATGCCCTAAATTTAATTTACACCTCCATTCCTGACTCAGTACCAAGAAGTCTTGCTTTCTTCCTTTTACCATTTATTCTTACTTATGTAGCTTTCGGTCAAATACAACCCCTTCTAACTGTCCTTGACTTGGTATTTTTGGTTTTAAGTTCGTAGCCTTGTGTGATTAAGGGCCAGGGATGGCAAAGATGTAGTCCTCATATCAATGCTGAATGACTGGAATTAGCTGCCTGCAGAGCTTTAATGAGGAGGACACACGGTGCTCATTGGGAGTGACAGAGTACAAAATTTATTATCACCGTCTGCCATGAACAGAGAATAGTAAGTGGCAGCCTCTGTGCTAAGCCCTTGCTCCCTCTTCCTTAGCCACACTACTTAAAGCTGCTGAGGTCCTCTTATTGTGAAAATCAGGAGTTTACATTAGGTAATGTATAAAGTCCTTCCAATTAAAATGCTATTTTGTGGAATAGCAGGGTGGAAGCCAGACTGTGTCCCATTAGGAAGGAAGGATGGACAGCGAGAGAGTGAAATCAAGGCAGGAATATGACAAGGAGATGGTGTGAGGGTGTAGAAAGTTCTTGCCGAAAATTGGAACATAAATAAATAAAACAGGAAAGGAGAAATTTTTTGTCCTCATTTATTACAGACTATATTCATACTGTGCTTATGTCCTTGGGCTTTGGCAATAAAGAAAACCACATCTGAGCCTTAAAGCAGTCACTTTCGGGACAAATTTTACGTACACAGCGACAACTTTGTAACTCTGAGCAAAACACTAATGAAACCAAAATGCTGAAAAATAAAGAACCAGGTACTTGAAAACGCAGCCGGCCCTGCCGCAAGGCCTTTCCCCAGCGGCCCTCGGACGCCCGGGCTGTGCACAAAGGCAAGGAAAAGGAGCCGCTTGTCCTGATGACCCTCGTCCTGTTTGGGACCAGGGGCCCGGAGCCAGTAACCGAGGCCCGCAGGCTGGCCGGGGCGGGGCAAGGGGGGCGAGACAGCCTGGCAAAAGATCCTCTTCTTTCTTCCTTCTGGTTGGCTTGCTCTGCTACCTCTCCTACCACAGGACGGAGGGAGATGAAGGGAGAGAGAAGACATTTTAAAAAGGAGTATCTGCTGACTGTCTATGTTTGGATTTGTACTAAGTACCTGAGACTTTATTTTAATGAGAAGAGAGCTTTTCTTTTGCAGCCTCCCACATCTTACTGCCATGTAGGCTGGAGCCCCACAGTCAGGGTCTAGCTAACTTCCTTGCCAATTATTTGAACCTAGAGACCATTCCAAGACACCATTCTTCTATGGCTGTTACACTTTTCTAGAATTTTCCTGGGGGGCTATCCATTACTATGGTCCTAAATGATCCTACAGACACTTTTTACTTACTGTTGCCTGCCTTTATTCATTCATCTTAATTTAATTTGTTCATTTATTTACAGATGTGGTCTCATTATGTTGTTCAAGCTGTTCCCAAATTCCTGGACTCCAGGAATTCTCTTGCCTCAGCCTCCTGAGTAGCTGGAACTACAAGTGCATGCCACCAGACTCATATTATTCACCTTATTTTAAAATCATTTCCATGTAAGTAAGAGTGATATTAACATGACATATCTGAATTTATTTCATAGAAAACAGAATGAAATGCTGTACTATAAAAGCAATCTTCCTAAGACATCTGTTTCCCCTTCACTTTAACATTCAATTTAAATCACGAGAAAATACATTATCTAAATTAATTTCAAATAGCCTTTTTGCAGTCTTATTTAGAATTTGTGTGTTTCCTGTTATGGGTGCCAAATAGGAAATCTTGTTCTTTATCTACCCACATCATCCTTTTAACTATACATATAAGGAAACAAAATACATTGATGACATCTTTCTACTAGTACCTGAACAATGTCAATAGATTAATAGATTAGCAGAAAAGAAACTGAGAGGAAAAAATAGCTTCACGGCACCTGAAGGTTACAAATATAACCTTGTTTGGGTATGGAAATCTAACTTGCTCTTCACTACAAATTGCTTATCTCTGAATGGGATATAAAAAGAAGGGCACTAGCGACTTCACAATTGCAAAGGAAGAAACACATGGTAAGTTAGTTTGTGTGGGAAAGTGTCACACTCAAACAGAAATTATTGATCCAGGTCTCAATCCACTGTAGGGGATTGTGAAAACTCAATTTTAAGAAACTTTGTAAAAGCACATACTGGCACCACACACGTAGTCTAATATACAGAAAGTGGCAATATTTTATGAGACATTATCACTTTAATGGCTGGTAACACCTGTTTCTTTCCTCTCAAGAAAAGATGTCTTTATAGTTTTAAAACATTGTGCAAACTTAAATTTTTAAGTCACACATATTTAGGGGGTTGGAGATGTAGCTCAGTGGTAGAGTACTTGCCTAGCATGCACAAGGTCCTGGGTTTGATTCCTAACACAGACACACACACACACACACACACACACACACACCCCATATATAATTTTTCTGCCAAAAAATGTATATATCAGGTAAAGAAAAACTTGTATAAGTATTTTAATACTTATTTATTGAGACATCATGAGATTAATGCAAGTTACCTTTGGCCTCTACAATTACAACAGATGCTTGAAGTTCTGGCCATTAGCTACCAGACATTTGTGAGTATGGCAAACTGCTAAAGTATGTATATATTTTTTTGTTCTCTCTTTCTCCCTCTCCCTCTCTCTGTCTCTGTCTCTGTCTCTCTCTCTATATATATATACATATATAAAATATAATGGCACTAGGCCCATCTTAGGTCAGAAAAGTACAAGGATAACCTGGTAAATTGCTATAACTTCTAATTCCTTTCTGGGCTCCTCTAAAACAAAAATTTTAAAACCCATCAGCAGACCTGCATGAAGTTGAACAGATCCATAGCCCACCTTCATGAACATTCAAGAAAATGCTAAATCAAAGATGTTTGTTTCTGATCACCAAGAACAATTTCTCTCTTGGGAGTCTATTAGGCTGCTCTGAATTTGTAATTTCCTTGAAGCACTGTCACTTTTAATAGGTATGTGTCTTGCCAGAATATACTCACTTTATTCTGACAGTGACAGAAAGCTCACTAATAGTTTGACCAGTTTCTTTCTTAAACTCTGAAGAAAGGAAACACTGCACTTAAAAGGCTGCATATTATACATAATGTAGTTCACTAAATAACAAATTCAAGAATTGTCATTTTTGCTTTGGTAGCCCTAAAACCCACACCTACAGAGGAGCTTCACTCATTTGCTTGGCCCTGGGTCTTGATTTACCTGTCCGGATGAATGGAAGAGAGCACAAAGATGAGCAGAACGACATCCAGGCTACCGTCTGGAAACGGGTAGGGGGAACCTTCATCACACACATCGTGAACGAAGGCGCAACACCGTGCGGCTCTGTAGGATGAGTGTGACTGTCATTACCAAGGAACACAAAGCCAATAAAAAGGAGTTAGAAGAATTCCCAGATTTTTTAACATAAAAAGGTCAAATTTTTCAATTTTTCTCCAAATAGCCTTTCCTCTGTAAATCTAAATGTACTTTATTTCCAGTTCACTTTTCTTTCACTTATGTCAGACTGCCCTAAATACTAAGCCTAACACTTCGACTTGGTAACAAATATTCTTTAGAGCCCCACTGCAGACTGAAAAGCCGAGGGAGGAGCGCCACTGTCAAGTGAGAGGCAGGGCCGCTGCCCACCTGCATGGTTTCAGAGCTGCTGCTGCGATCCTTGATTCTCCCTTCACTTTCCCCATATTACTTTTGCTTCAAAATACAAAGACCTTATACTATATAATCACAATTAGATTGTGCAGATGGTTGCACAACTGCAAATACACTAAACAAGATGGTATGTGAACTGTTTCAGGAAGGCTATAATTTTTTAAATTGCATTAAAGTAACAACATACACAATTTGTCTACAGAAACAACAGCAGAAGGAAATATATCAGCACATTAACATTGATTTACCCTAAGAAGTATGATTACAAATGGGTTTTTTTTTTTTGCTCTTTAGGCTTTTTATTATTATTTTGGAAAATGTGTGTGATGAATAACTATTCCTCTTATTATCAGAAATTAAAATGTACCTACTTTTTAAAATGTTTCACTTTATTTATGTGTTTACCATACATTTTCCATTTGTTTAACTGTCTTTTCATTCTATAGTAATGCTCACTGGTGTTCAAGAGTTGTGCAACAAGCCCAGGTTATGCACTGCTTTCCTTATAGTCTAGGACATTTTAAAATTTGTATCAAATGTTTTCCAGAATTTTTTTTCTTGTAGTATTGGGAATTGAACCCAAGACTTTCACACTGACATACATCTCTAGTATTCATTTATTTTTTAAGATAGGGTCTAGTTAAGCCACTGTTTCCCAGGCTGGGCTCAACTTTGCAATCCTCCTGACTCAGACTTCTAGAGTAGCCAGAATTATGGGTTAGACACCACCATGCTGTTTCCCAGATTTGTTCTGTTTTTTGAGACAGAGTCTTGCAATGCAGTCCAGGCTGGCCTTGAACTCACTATATAGCCTAGGCTGGTCTTGAACTCGTGGTGATCCTCCTCCCTTCAGCCTCCTGAGTGTCCCAGATATCTTTATTTCAAAAATTTTAATTTAATGAGTGCTTACTAGGTTTAGAAAATGTATAAGGTTTTAAGAGATCCAAACAGGAATTAGATCTTCTTGTAGGACTTAATTAAAAATTCAACTTTGGGGGTGGGGAATTTTTTACGCATCTGAAAATCCTGACTAATTGTAACTGGTTTCCTCCAAACTTAAATAAGCTGTTTGGAGCAAGGTTAGCCATGGGCAGGTACAGTCTGAATTTTGTAGGTCAGTCTCTTCCTGGTCAACTTGTGCGGTGCTAGCCTGTCTAGGCCTACCAATCCCTTGAGAACTCTAACAGGTAAAACAATTTCTATTGTTTTAGTGCAACTAGTATCTTAGGCATCAATTGATATTGATGTTCTTAGAAATTATAAAAGTTCAGTTGAAAATGGCTACAGATAACATTTGATCCAGAAACATTTCAAAATAATCGCTTTAAAAGCAATAAATTATTTTCATATGGACTCTCTGTGAAGGAAATATAAGGCATACCTTTATAAGCTCCACAGCTCCAGGGGCAAAATCGCAACAATAAAGGAAGAATTCTGGAGTATTCCTATGAAAATGGAAGAAAAGACCTAAATCTAGAGGTCAGTCTCATTCAAATTAGAGAAAAAAGGCAACAGTAGTTATAACTTATTGGTAAGTATTTCTTCAGCAGAATTTGGCTCATCATTTCTTCTTTTTGAGCATTATTTCCTGCGCTGGTGTGTGGGCACCTTTCTGAACCAGCACTGTCTCGATCACTCACTAATTACAGGTAACTCTAGCCCAACTTTTAAGGCTCTCCTTGCCTTGGCCCTCTCTGCCCCGTATCTCATCCCCTCCCCCGGGGAAGTCGCCAAGGCCACCCTCCTGCACTGCTCCCTCAGTCTCCCTTCTGAGGCCTCTGCCTCTCCCCAGTCCTGCAGCTCCTCCTAGCTTAGCTAAGCTCTGCTTTGCTCCAAGTAGGCATGCGCCACTATACCCACATATATCTTTTATTAGAACACAAAGTGGTAAATAAAACTATCTAATGAAATAGGAAGAGTACAGAACTTGGAACCAAACATACCTGTTTTGGAATCATGGATTTGACATTTATTAACTCAGTGAATCTGACTTAACATCTCTAAGACACAGTTGCTTTATTTACAACATATAAATAAATTCAATTTTGTTTTCCAGGAGAGTGTTTATCCATATGAAAATCTTAACTAATTTTTATTAGTTTCTTCCAAAATTAAACATGTTCTGTTTGGTCTTTACTTGGAATTCAGTAACAATGCTGGTCCCTGGTTATTCATGGGCAGGCGCATGCTTTGAGTTCTGTGGTCAGTGTCTTTCCTAATCATCCTCTGTTATGCTGCTATCAAGTAACCCTTTCTTCATGTTGCACAGAATCTTATCTGAGTCACACAAACCAGTCAGAATGTCATTACCCAGTAATTGAAGTATGGTCCTGGCTCCTATAGATTTTATGGTTTGAAAACATGCCTAGCTTTACACAACTTTCATAAGGGTGTGCAGAAGGCCAGCACCCTAAGAGATAGGTCCTAAAAGTTCCGAAAGAGAGTGGCATTGCTGAGTGAGGGGAAGAAGCACAGGGATTAGGGGTGCGTCAGGGGCCATCGATGAGAGGCAGAAATGATTCTGGGAGCTCAAAGTGGTACATGGCAGGACATATAGGCGGGCCTTGAGCCACAAAATTAGGACCTCGAATTTGATTGAAGAGGCAGTTCAAGCAAGGTGCACTCCTAAATAAATATTCAATACAAACACAAATATGATTTAACAAAATTTCACCTAGGATCTTAAAGGCAACTTAATGAATATTATGTTCACATATACCTCATTCATTTTGTGGCCTGAGGGACTTGCATTCAATTTAAGACTTGTCTAAACAAGTTAAAGTCTGAAGAGGACTTGGTGATGAAAAATTAACCATTATAGCTGGGCATGGTGGTGCACGCCTGCAATCCCAGCACTTGGGAGGCAGAGGCAGGAGGATCGTTGTGAGTTCAAGACCAGCCTGGGCTACAAAGTGAGCTCAAGGCTGGCCTGAACTGCATAGCGAGACCCTGTCTCAAAAAGAGCAAAAAAACAAAAACAAACATGAAAGGTTAACCATTACAGAGTCCAAGTTAGAACTTGGACTACTTGGTCTTTTTTCGTCAGTCTCATTAAAACCAGTTCCTTTATTCTCACACATACCTCTGCCTTTTTCCCACAGAATCCATATTGTGACGTAATTTGCTAGGTGGCCACACGTGTTTGAATGTTTTCAGTTACCACTCAGATGCATATAGCATCACATGGCAGAATGGCTAAAGACAAAGCTCTGCCATTAGACTGCTGAAGCTTTCATTCCTGCTCTACTATTTAGTTGTGTAACCAAGAGATAATTACTCTCTGTGTACTTCTGTTTCCTTGTCTAAAATATAGAAAACTATGGCATCTTTGGTTGTGAGGACCAAATAAATTCACAGAGTGAAGTTTCTAGAAAGTTGCCCAATGCACAATAAGCACTCAATAAACATTAGTTATTATTATAATTGTTACTATTCCTGTTAAAGGAGAGCTGCCTCTGTCTTCCAGCAAAAGCTAACATGATCCTCTAAAACCCTGTATCTAACTCAGAATGCTTTTCTGGAGCCTGCCACATGTAGGTTATTATAAAAAACCTGCAGTCTACCTTTGTTTTTTTTTTGTTTTTCCAGTCTACGTTTGGGTAGTTACTCTGTACCAACCAGACACAGAGCAGTCTAAAAGGAAAGCATGTGCCATGTGCCATGTATCCTGCCAGGTCGGTGTTATGACCTCTGAGACAAAGGTCCCACTACATCAGCAGCCCAGGTCGAAGTCTTATGACCACCCAGCGACTTTCTAGCGACTTGCTGTAAAATCAGCTGACCACCTTGGCCATTTTCCCAGCAAACAGGTGTAAATACCACTGCTACCACCACATCACCAAACACTCACTCGGCAGGGGCTGAAGAATTAAATGATCCTTGGAGAATGATCCGACCTCTCCATTCCAGAGGCCTAATTATGATAAAATATTCTGAAAATATAAAAATATTAATCCTGTACTCTCAAGAAGCAATAAAACATAATTTCTTGAGCGGGAAAAATGTCTATTCCTCCATTTAGAAGGATAAACACTAGTCAGTTTTTAAAGTGAATTAATTATCTCAGGCTATTGGTCTCCCATGATTTCTAAAACATAGATATGTGGCAAAGAAAGACATAAGCCAAGAAGGAAGTCAGAAGTGGGAAGCCAAAAGCTTACGTTATTAGTTGGAGGGAAAAGTACAGAGGGAAAAACGTAACTAACAAGTGAGCCATCGGAGATTAAACAGCCAGTGCAGTCTGAGCTCCAACTGTCTATGCTGTCCTGTTCAGCAAGCTGGAAAATCAGATTAGGATAGAATGTGCTCTCGACCTCAATGAATATAAGACATGGCTGCAGAGGCAAGGGATAAAGAAATGACATGCTAAACAATACCTTAAAATTAGTCATAAAGTAACACATAGCGATTGCAACATAGTGTATGCATGTATATTAGAAGCTCATTATCACTGGGGTGAGGGAACCTGGCTATGTGGTTAAGGGAAGAGAAACTTTTAGCTCAGAAACTGGGGAGGGGAAAACAAAGATAAAAAACATAGAAAAAGAAAGGCCATTTAGAACTGGAAGTTTATCAGCACCAGCTGGGCCTGGACACTTAAACTGGTTATTAGAAAATATCAAGTCACTGCTTGTTACATTAGGTTTATAAAAATGTCAGACAATGTCCTGATATTCTGGAGATGCATCATGTATAATCAAAGATGAGGTGTCATGATGCTGACATTATGTCAAAAATTGCTGAATCAAGGTGGAGTGCTTATGGAAATTCATTTTACTATTCTTTGCTTTTGCAAATGCTTTTACATGAAAAACTTGAAAGACTACATTACTACATTAAAAAATTTGCAAAGAGATTGAAAATTCCGTCAGCAGCTCTGTTAGGATAAAGGGACAATGGGTGACTTTCCCACTACCCCTTTCCTCTGGTGGGATGTTCTGCAATGTGCTCACGCTGATTTTATAAAGGAAAAATGACACGGAAGCTATTGTGTAAACTTTACAAAACAAAAAAACCTGACACATCAGCACAGGTAAAAGTCACTTGGAGAGTGTGAGGTGTGTCATTTTCATCATGGAAATTCTAACACAGAGAGGTGAGATGGTAAACACATCATGAGATCAGGAAAACATCATTTATTTCTATTCTTTTGAGTTGCAGGGTTAGTTGCTGCCACTTCCAAATAATTTCAAGCCTAGATACAATGATCTGACACTCGAAAGTCTGTTTTGTGGGACAGGGTCTTCCTCCGTAGTTTAGGCTGGCCTTGAACTCACTATGTAGCCTAGGCTGGCCTAGAACTTGAACAAAGCCTCTTGCCTCAGTCTCTCATGTACTAGGATTACAAGTGTGCATCACCTCACCCAGATGTGAAGGTATTACACTGGATGCTACTCAAGAAATGATGACAAAATAAAGTGAGGATTAATGTGTAAGCATTAAACTCAGATTTCCATGTGTAAAATCCCATCTAAGTATCTGGAGAAATAAATAGCCTCTGAAACAGGGAAACTCACTGCTGTGAGTTGAAATCTCATTAAAAGGATGAACTCTTGCTTTTTTCTCATTCTCTCATCCACTTAAACACAACCTTAAAAGAATCTTACTTGAATCTCAAGGTGGATAACTTATGTGAAACACCATCCTCAGAGTAATTCTGAGTTCAGACGAAATTAGCACTAAGACTGAGATGGTTCTTTTGAAATGTGCTTTAGTCACTGTTTATATGGGAATTAAAAACATTACTGGCATATACATGATGACATATTTCCAAGATTTCTCAACATCCCTTAAATATGTAAAATTATGTAGAAAAAAACTCTAAAACTTACTGCAAGGTGTTCAGAATTGGAAAAACACTATTTCCAGCACCACAGCCAACCTAAAATTAAGAGATTAAACAATTATCATGAATGCATTAAATTTTCCTCATAATGTCAGATTTTCTATTTTAAAAAATAAGCTTACTGCATCTCTAGATATGGTAGAGCTTTCTAACTCAACAGTAAGGAGATAAATCACAAGAAGAACACTAAAAGATTTGACTATACAAACATTTAAAATCCATACACACCAAAACCCCAAATAAGCCAAATTAAAAGGTAACCAATGCAGTGAGAAACAAAATTTGTGATAAATATGATAAAGGGCAGAAATCATTAAAAGAAAAAACAGCAAGCAAAGGAAATAAATGAACAGAATTCCAAAAGCATAAATGGCTCCTAAATATTCAAGAATGATGTGACCTATTTAGTAATAAAAGAAATGTAAATTAAAACAAGGTTCAATATTTGTCTAACAAAGCGAAAAACTCTAAAATAAAGTAAGAATTTTCTAACCAATGAGGGTATGAGACAATATAAATATACTGGTATTAGCAGAACTTCCAAGAAAGCAATTTGGCAATGTTTAAGAGTAGTAAGGTGTACACCTGTAATCCTAGCACTTGGGAGGCCAGGAGGATTGTTGTGAGTTTGAGGCCAGCCCGGGCCACAAAGTGAGCTCAAGGCCAGCCTGAACTGCATAGCAAGACCCTGTCTCAAAAAGACAAAAAAAAAAAAAAAAAAAAAAAAAAAAAAAAAAAAAAAAAAAAAAAAAAAAAAAAAAAAAAAAAAAAAAAAAAAAAAAAAAAAAAGCATTAAAAATTTTCATAAATTATAATATAGTAAATCTAACCTGACAATAAAAAAATGGAGCTATAATCAAAGATATTTTGTGGCAGAAAACTTGGAAACAATTTAAATGCCCAGTAGCATGGGAATAGATCATGAAATGATAGTATTCCACATGGTAAAATATTTTACAGTCATTTAGGGAGAATTTTCAAAAAGAAGAAAAATTTCCTATAACAGAAAGTTAAAAAGAAACAAAGTAAAAACCCCCAGTACAACTAAAATATAAACAAATATAATATAAATATAATCAATAGAAGAAAAAAGTCAACAGCAGTTAAATCCTGTGTGGGATTGTGGGTAATTTATCTCTTTTTTTGGTAAATTCTCTGTGTGTAATATGTTTTAGCGTTATAACCAGAAAGACAGAGGTTAGTGCTGTATACTAGATTACAGCAAATTAATTATACATTTTACTGATTTCTGTTTCACGTATAAAGTGGTAATAGCAGATAGAGTAAAAATCTAGACCAAAACTTTATTAGTACTCAATATCGCCCTCAAGGTAGAGATGAAAAGAGACAAAAGAAAAAAGTAACAAAACGGAGCCAAAACTTAACACTTGGCCTGATTAAAGATCTGAGGCCCATAAATATCATTTATGTGCGAAAATATCCTGTGCATGTACTTAATTAGATTCGACTATTTTTCACTTAAACAATCTGGACCATTAGGCAAAATAATGTGGAAGGTAGACTTTAAGTTTCTGTTGTTTCCTGCCTTCATCCCTTGAGTACAGTACCTCTAAGATTCGGAAAGTGGCGTTGCTACCAGGAAATAGCTGGGTCTTCAGGAGTCCTTTTCCGTGCTCTTGGGAGTTTAGGCTGGGACAACTGGACTCTCCTTTGCTTTGATCATCTGATGAACCAGAACTTTTCTCATAATGGTTTTTTTCTTCTGATATTCTTGAGAAACAGTTTGCAGCATTAGTGTCTACGAGATGCCATGATAGTTCTTCCATCTTATCTTCAGTTTTTTGATCAGCTGGAAGAATTTCAGGAAATTCCCTCAACAACCAATTACGATTCTTGAAAAACTTATTCTGATGAATCTTATAAAATGTGTCCCAGTATTTACTAGCTTCATTTTCATACTTAACTAGAAGAAAAAAAAACATTATTTTACTATGAATTATATTTACTATTAGATACTATTTTGATAATTAGATTTAATTAAATATTTCAAAATATATAAATACATTATCAACAATTATACTTAATATTGAATAACTTTAATATTATTATAGTAATTTCATTTATCTGATAAAAGGTTTAATTCCTTTCAAAATGTCTCTGCTGCCCCATGTAGTGGTGCATACCTGTAATCTCAGCACTTGGGAGGCTGAGGCAAGAGGATCACTTCTAGTTCTAGGCCAGCCTACACTAACCTGTCTCAAAAAAGAAAATGTGTGAATTTTGAGGTCCTATCTCCATCAGTCTGCCTTTATCTTACAGTTTGGCCAATTGGTTTTTGTGAGGAATATAATCATTGTGAACTACTTTCTACAGTTTAAATCTTGGAATCTTACTTACATTTTCCTCAATACTCTACATGTCTTTTTATTATCTCACAGAAAGGATACTTCATTTTTAAGGTCTACAAAGACAGTAGATATTTGAAGACATTGAAATATGACAAATGCGTAAACTGCTGCTCAGGAAGGGAGCTGTAGCATCAGAAATGAGTATTAGAGCTAGAAGGGTCATGGAAATAGTGCACTCCAGCCCGCTGCTTTTATATCTGAAGATTCTGAATCCACTTGTTCCCTGATCTAGAACCCCAACTGAGATGGAAACAGATGGTACCTCCTGACTCCCAAAGCACAGGGGTCACCTATAACTGTTCCTCCCAAGCTTCCAAAGCTTTCTCTTTTCACTGACTTCTCCTAATATGAAACTTTAAAAAGAATTACTGATGCTTTCTTAAAACAGGTACTTTGGGATGTCATTCTAGGCTAAGGCCAGTGTTAGATTATTTGTCTCAAATATCTGTCTGGGCCTTATTGAACAGTCTTTTCTTCAGTCAATTCTTAGCCTTCTGTCTCTTCCTATCTGTACTTTACAATAAAATAATGCACTCTTTCAACGTTTATTGTAAAAGCCTAATCCCTAGAGCTAATCTATGATTAAGAATTACTTTTACTCAGTGTAGAACCATGTCATTTTAAAAGTACTTTCAAAGAATGCAAAAGCTTTCTAACAAATCAATAACTTCTAAGATTTAGTGTTGGAAGGGGGAACAGCATATATATTATGCAACTAGTCATCAACGATGAGAGGAGGAAAAAATATCTGTGGTATGCACAGCAACACACACATATGTACGCCCACATTGTACAAAACACCTCTTTAATAGGATAATCTCACAATAAGCAACACTGGTTGCCTCTCAGGAGAGGCACGGAGCAGCTAGGAACCACAATTTGAAGGAGTGTTTTCATTTGAACTATGATCTATGTGAATTATTACCATTTCCAAAAGTAATACCAAGACCAAAATAACTCATTTCCTTGGGAATTTTAAAGAAGCCTCTACCCTCAGAACAAATGGCTGCCCGCAGTGAGGTTCATCTTTGTTATAGAGCCCTATCTTGAAGCCCTTAGAGTTTTCCTTTTCTTCTTCATTTTCATCCTTATGGCCTTGTATCATGGCTCTCCATTCAGGTAGCAAAAGACTTTCTTCCCATCAAGGCTGAACTGTCTCCAGCAGCAGGACTGCTATAAAGACAGAAATTCCCATCTGTATTTAAGGTCTGAGAAATAAAAGAGGGTCTCCATAACAAAAGAATTATGTGACGTTAAGCCCAAAACATGTTCTCATCCATAATGATGGAAGTCTATTTATGGTTAATCTAAAAATGTATATTTATTTTGAAAATAGTTCTATTTTTACTTTTAACAACTGGAATATACTTGATACACTACAAGAAGAAAATATTCTGCAATTAGACTTATGAGAAATCAGAAAGCTGCCAAATTTTCTAAGGGCCTTCTTGAATGGTCTTTTCTCCTTTTACCTGAAAACCTCTCTTTGGAACTCACTCCAGGCAAGTAAAAGATTTTTTGTCTAATAAAAAGCAGCCAGAAGACCTACAATGAAAGCTAAGTAGACTTAGTATAGTCAAGTCTCTAGTAGTTGAGTTTCCAACAGTAAGCTACTTAGCAAGTGAATTTGAGCCTAACAACTAGTAAGTAGAATTTAATACTCTACTTGATTAATTTGTGGGTATAGTTCCCTAGCAATTAATTGAGGATAGTGTAGGGAATGCAAGGGAGTAACATGATTTAAAAAATGTGAAGAGCCAAGCGTGGTGGCGCATGCCTGTAATTTCAGCACTTGGGAGGCTGAGGCAGGAGGACTGCCATGATTTTGAGGCCAGCCTGGGGTACATAACAAGTTTAAGGCCAGCCTGATCTACATAGTGAGACCCTTTCTCAAAAAATATTTTTAAAAAAATGTACATAGCAGTTTGACATATGAAAGAAAGAAGTGGCTGGCCATGGTGGCACACATCTTCAATCCTTGCACTCAGGAGCATGAGGCAGGAGGGTCACTATGAGTTCAAGATCATCCTGAACTACTTGGTGAGATCCTATCTCAAGATACCAAAGAATAAAAAAGAAACAAGGGAGGAAAAATGTAGGAAATAATTCAAATGCCCAGCAACATGGGCATGAGCAAGCAAACTATGCACATTGAAACATAAAAAAGACAATAATATTAAGAAAAACATTCACACAATAGTTAAAGACACTGATGACACCTCTAAAATTTCTATTCCTTTATAAAAATCATAAAAATTTTGGAGGAATGGTAACAAATAATGATCATTAGGTAGTTCTTTCCTATCTCCACTTCTTACACAAAAATAAAGAATCTTGGCTGAATTCTTCATTTTTCCTACAGAATTTCCTCACTTGATGAGGAGACTGAATTAGAATTATCTCTACCGTCTGTTTAAGATCTAAAAATTCCATGCATTTTTGTTTTATACCCCATGAGCCTGAAGAGAACAAATAGTATCAGTTCTGCAAACTATATAATCTTGGGTCAGATTTCTGTTTTTTTTTTTTTTTTTTTGGCAGTGCTGGGGATCGAACTCAGGACCCTGAGCTTGCTAGGCAGGCGCTTATTCCACTGAGCTATATCCCCAGCCCCCAGATTTCTGTTTTAAACATGAGCCTGTACTACTATTCTAATTTTCATAACTTATAAAGAAATTGTAGTGATTTAATTGTAATCTGCTTTAGATAACAAATATATCAAGCATTAAATTCAACTCTAGGCTATACAACCTTTAACAAGGACTCCGCTGTGTTTAGATAACAATAGTCAAGGTATGCTGATCTATCTGTTTAAGCCATTTTGAAGTAATTCTTATTCAAAAACTAAGAGAAAAAAAAATCAAACAATTACATAAGTCATGCCAATAACAGCAGCATTAAAATAATAACAATAATATACTGGATGTTTATTATGTGTTAGGCGTTCTGTCAAATGCTTGACTTGAAATTTTTTCCCATTTAATGCTACTAAGATCACTTAGATAATGTTATTTTAATTTACAGATAAAGAAATTCAAGGTGAGAAGGGTTAAAGATTTCCCCAAAGTCACCTAGTTAGAAAGAACAGAATGAGAACCTAGACCAAATCTGTCACACTCTAAAGCTTGCAACCATTACATGACCCCATCTTCCCACACAAAGTCAGTATGAACCCCCACAATCTCTCTGAAAATAATTTATTTTTCTGATTCTTACTTTCCTCTCAGTTATGAAGCATCAAGTTGAAATTGAAACCTCAGTGTGACTTATAATCAGTATAAGTAAATTACAGAAATAATGCTGATTGGAGTTAACCTTCATTAGAACAGTTTAGAAATATGGAATTAACTAAATCCTGTTCTTTGAATTATATAAAACATAAACCGTGCAAGCTTATACGATGCACTTATGATGAGCGATAGAAACATAGTGTTCTATGAGAACAGATGAGCTTGTGGGTCAGAAATGAAACACAAGCAGCTGCACCAATGGGCTAGAACATGTGTGGCCTTTTAAAGCTGTGGTTTCACCAGTGTCTCCAACCAGTGCTGGCCATTTCATAGGTTCCAGTACTCTTTGTCAGCTTCTGAGGCTCCACAGAACTTAATCAAAATCATCATAATGATGAACATGAAACAACAAACACCTTCAGTGTATGATTTAATATCCTGAATTTCATGAATATCTGTGATAACAGGATTTGGCGGAATTACTCTTGGAATAGGCGTGAAAACACCAGTCTCAGCTTGATCTTAACTCGCTGCAAGTTCAGGTCAATAGGAAGGTGCGGTGTGGAGGACACTGCGATGTCCTGGTCTTGACCGGCTGCCCAGCAGGTAAATGAATCATTAATTCTTCTTAGAAGAACATTTTTTTTCTTTGCAAAGTTGCCAGTTCAGAAATAATCACTCTATGCCAATGGCAGTAAAAAGGATGTAGTGATCTGTTTAACCATAGCCAGATGAAGCAACTTTGCAATTATTCACTTATTAAATTCAATAATGCTGAGAGGAAGGAGCATGACACGCTGACTCTACTTAAATATTCAGAATTCACTCTGAATCACCCTGCATATCGTAACTAAAAAAGTGAATTAAACCATTTATGTATCTGGCATATACAATATGATTAATGTGAATTATGAAAATTTATTCTAAGTTGCCATGTAACAAAAAGCAATTTGAAGTTATTTTTGCACATCAATTACGCAAATACCTGAGCTTTCTAAGTTGGAAATTTCCACATGTCACTGATGAAGTTCACTGTCTAATAAAAGAAAACTCTTGAAATTACAACATTAAAAGTATATTGGTGAAAGCACTGCATAAAATTTTAAGCAGCCAAAGCTACCTTATAAATAAGTATCTGTATTCATCAGTACAAAACTTTATTTTTTTCCACATAGAATATTCTCCTACATGGTAAGACATTCATTTACAAGGTGAAGTACAGTGAGACTTATTATTTTGGTTAACACAGATAATTTACCCTAGGTATGCAGTTATTTACAAGGATATTTTAAAATGGAAATAGCAGCTGCTTTTGTTATTAAGTTTTAAAAACCCATTACATTTGCTATACAACCGGCTGAGATATAAGACACTGGAGATCCTTTTAGGAAATTATAAACTATAATCATGTTAACTCAAAAACTGCCAAATGTATCTTTCTCATTTCTGAGTTAACCTGCTTTTAAAAGAAATATGAGCTATAATAAAATTGAAAAGTAATTACGAAAAGGAAATGTGGAATTAAAAATCATTAATCTGGGCAATCTAATTGAAAGAAATATGGCAACAAAAGCCTGGGTGCTACATTTTAATCACAGAAATGAGATGCCAGCCACGCTGCACCACAGGACCATTACCTGTGATGCGCAAGTTCTCCTTTTCTGATTCTGAGGATGTTTCCTGACGTGGTTCTCATCAATAGCTAAGACAACAGGTAAATAAAGGGAGAGGAGAGTGGCAGGAGAACAAGCTTCGCAGAGACCAAAAGCAATATGCCAGAGTTGGCCAGCACAGGAGAAAAACCAGTATTTCCCCCCAGGGACACTAATAGAGATAAGGTCAATATACAGTGCTCCTGCTTTATAATGATCTGCATATGGAATACTCTGTGATGAGAGAAAAGTGGCTCTTTGGAGTCTCCTAGCAAAGAAAGGATGGTGGTTAACAGAGGTGCTGGCAGAAGAGCCAGGTCAAGACCTCCTTTGGGTTCTCACCAGGTGTAGAACTACAGCTTTTCAATGACCTATTCACCTTGATCCAAATTCATCAGAAGCCTCACCCCCAGCTCCTGCAGCCGGGTAAGTCTACAATCCCTAGAGAAAATGCAGAGTGGCTCCCATTATAATGTCCTGCCCTTCAGCACAGTTTCTCACAACACGTTTTCTTCCTTTGCCACCTTGCTGGCAACCTTGCTTTAAGTGTGACAAGACGGTCACTTTATAACATGCCCCCCCCTGTGCCGGGGTGCCCTGTACTGAGTACTGTTACAGGGATAGAGGGGCCCCAGCAGAGACCTCTGCCTCTTTGAGTCATTTTGAAATTGAATCTTTTGTTCTGTCTTTACAGCAGACAGAAATGATCCTTAGAAAAAGACTAGACTTACTAGTAAGCAAATCAAATGCCTCAAAGTGGTACCATCAGCCCTCTCCTCCCTGCCTTTCCTGCTTCCACAGAGAGGCCAGTCACCACCTTTCTATTTCAGTCACACTATGGTTCTGTGGGAACCGTCATTCTCCTTTTCCGCGGTTTCCGACGCCCTAAAATAACCTTCTCATTAGCTTCACTCAAGTTCATTGTTAACATAAATAGGACAAAACAGGCAGTCATGTACAGAGCACTTTAAGAGAATGTTATCAGCTCTGCTCATCTACAAGTATTTATACTCTGAACAGAAACACTCAAAGGAGGGTGAAAAAAATCCTTGGTTTTTCATATTATCAAGAAATATACTATGGATAATTTTAACTTCCTGGAAATGAATTAAAATGGCTGATAACTTTTAATTCAGTTTAGGCTCGACTTTCTTTGTCACATCCAGGTGGCCACTAGCAGAAGCTTGAGTAATGTGGAAAATATGTCTGTGCAGCTGCTGGCAAAGAAGCAAAGTTATACTTCCTCAGAAACAGTGTGACAGAGCTCTCGCAAAGGAATGCAATGCTGGCTGATTTGTAGGCAGTTACCGCCACTGGCATGCTCCCTCAAATCCAACCCCACACGCCCTGGCCTTTTCCACTCTGGGGCTGCAGGGCTGGAGCTTGTAAAAATAGAACGTCCCACGGTGGATCAGGTGCTTTCTCTCCCGTCCATTCCCCAGGACACACGAATGCTTGGGCTGAGGAAGGAGAACTACCTTTAAGGAACAGCAAATGACACCAGAGGATAAGAGATTATCAAGGTACTAGAGCGAGGGTCAGCACTGCCCCCTTCACTGGCTGAGGGCCGCCCATGGGGCTGTCTGACTAGTGCAGTCTCCCCTAGTGTTTCTGCTGCACACAGCAGGCTCTGCTGTAGGCTGCTGTCATCAGAACGACAGTGAACTACTAGTGGATTTGTCATCTTCACTATGCTTGGCTTGTACAGAATGCAAACACTTTTCCCTGGGGAGTTTCAGGATAGCTGATCAACCTAGGAATAAATACCTAAATAAATACCAATAGGTAGTTCAGTTTCTGTGGGACCATAGAGTCTCTGTTGCAACTGTTCAGTTCTGTGTTCCAATAAAACTTTATAAAAAATGGCAGCAGGTCAGATGTGACCCAAGGGCAGTTTTACTCACAGGTTACAGTGATATTGCTATAAGGATGACAGAAAAAGGATAATGAACAGAACAAGGGTATTGTGGCAAATTAGTTCATGGCATTAAAAGCTGGAATAGAGCTTGTTTTTTATGAGCTGTGAGGGGTCTGAGAAATACTGTAATTGGGAATGAGCATAAGGAAGCTGCTAGGTTTTTGGTAATATTGTGTTTCTCAATGTGGGTGCTATTCTCACAGATTTTCACTTTGTGAAAATTTACTGAACTTTGTTGAGAATTTGTTTCTGAGCTGTATAAATTTCTCTATGTTGTCCTTTAATAAATTAATTTTTAAAAAGAAAGAGAACCAGTATGTTTTGAGCAAGAAGACGTTTTCAGAAAAGTAAGGTGGTAAATCTCATATAGTATGTACAGGAGCTGGCACAGTGTCTTCAGGTTCCTAGGTATATACAGAAAAGGGCATAGGGTTCTTTCTTCTTTCTTTCCTTTGGGAGATATATGTGTGCTTTTTTTGTATTGTAGCAAAGACAGTATAAAATTTCACAATAAGCACTTCTAAGCATATAGCTCAGTATTATTCAGTGTTCATATTGTTGTAAAACAGCTCCAGATCGTTTCCAACACGCCAAACTATAACTCCAAGCCCATTAAATAACTCCCTCTCCCCGTGTCCTTAGCCTGTGGGAACCACTGTTCTACTCTTTCTGAGTTTCACTACGTTAGCTGTAAGTGGTATCACACAACAGTTATTTCTTTTGTGGTTGCTTTATTTCACTTAGCATGATGTCCTCATCCATGTTCTCACATGTAATAGGAGTTCATTCCTTTTTAGGTGGAATAACATTGCATTTTATGTATATACCATATTTTCTCTATCCATTCATCCAGTGATGCACATTTGGATTGCCTCTTTTGCTTATCATGAATAGTGCTGTTCTGAACATGGAAATGCAAATATGTCTTCGCAATCTTGCTTTCAACTTTTTGGATATAACCCAAAAGTGAACTGTCATATCACATGGAAGTTCTAATTTTACTTTTGGAGGCATCTCTACTGTTTTCCACAGTGGCCACACCATTTTACAGCCTCACCAAGAGTGCAAAAGGGCTTACCCCTATGTCTCTATATCCTTGTCAACACTTGTCATTTTCTGGTTTTTTGACAGCAGTACAGGCCAATATTTTCCAGAGCAATGTTAGCAAAAGCTTATCTACATTAGAGTATAAATAAAAGGTCTCTAAGAAAAATACTTTCAATTCTTATTGAAACTTTATCCTAAAAGACCAGCAATGTTTTGTATGACTTTATCTTCTTTAAAGTTTATGAACTTGCTCAAAGTTTCTAGCAAGTGAAATACACAATAGCATACTGAAAGCAATATAGCAAGAGGAGAATTTTAAAGTTACATTTTCATATCTTGCTCAAAATGCCACCCATATGTGTAACTCCCAGAAAAGCAGTATGACTACCAAAAGACCAATTACAGGGTGAATACATAATTTATTTCATTAATTTTGGTCCCACTATACCAGAAGAACTGGGAATTCTACCAAAGGGAATGAGTGGATTGATTGGCTTAGACAGAAGCTAAGAACTCTCAAAAACAATGACAGAGGAGAAGAAATGGTGATGAGGGTGTGTGAACAGAGCAAGCAGAAGATCAGAGAAGCTGGGCTCCAGGGCCACATATCACTGGCTACCTTGCTCTTCCTGAAGGACTCGCACAGCTGAGTTTTCCTCTACTTTCCTTCTGGCAGCTGCGGCTTCTTCTTTAGACCACTGCACGTGATCCCTGTTAAAAAAAAAAAAATTGTAAACCATGCCTTATATAATTGGAAGGGAAAAAAAAGGTGGCCAGGGACTATCTTTTATCCTAGGTTAAGCAAATGTAAGTGATACATAATAACAGCACGTGAACTGAGTAGTTCTGTGTCACATGTTCCTCTTGATGGCACTGGTGTGATTCTACAACTCCTACAGCTCTTCTGTTTAACTCTGGTCATGTTACAAGCCCCGGCTACCTTTGGGAACGGCTGCTGAAATAATATCCCCCGAACACTCCGATCTTTTATTATCTGGGTATAGTATGGTTTGCTGTTTTTTAACTCTATAGCTAAATTTGTTTGCCTTTTAACTGATTTATGAACAGGGCATTCTTTACCAATATTTTAGTGCTCTTTTTATAAAACCTGTTTTCTAATACTCTGTTTTCAGAGGCATGCAAATTTTCAAATGTTTTGTATTTACCCTGCAATTTTAATTTTTAAAGTAACTTTGTTTGTTTTTATTACCTACTTTAATTTCTGAAGAGGTTCCCTTACATTTAAATGACAGCACACACTATCCTTCCTATGTAAGAATATACTCTGTGCTGAAACATCTTTCTTCTTTCTTGTGGCCTGGCAATATGTGAAGCCCTGGATTCAATCCTTAGCATTGAAAAGAAAAAATCTTCTTAGGATGGAGGCAACATCTATATATAAGAAAGGTGATTTTCATTTTGGTTTTGTTTTTATAAGGCTCATATTTCCTTTTTTTGCATCAGGTTAGACTATATATGAGTAAAACAATATCCTGAACTTTCTGAATTTCCATTTTTGGAAACAAACAAATTCCCAGAACCCACGTTTAAGTTCCAGAAAGCCTATTGGTAACTGTAAGAAAACATCTTAACACTGTTCCATGTGGTATTTATAGTCATCTGGCAGACGAGAATAGATTAGTTGTAAAATTCTTGGTTATATCAGTCATCGTTACAGTGACTGACCAACATTAACTGAGCAGTTAGCATGATAATTACTAGCATTTACTATTTATTACATGTCAGACATCATGCTAAGCACACTTCAAACATATTTATTTAATCCTTTCAAAAATCTTGTGAAGGGGTTATAATCATTCTTATGTTGTATATAAGGAAACAGAAGTTTAGAAATTCCCCCAAGGTCCTGTAGCTGCAAGTGTCAGAAGCACAATTCAAACTCAGAGTTACGTCGTATCAGAGTCCACCTCCTCGGTCATTCGTCCATTACTGTCTCCTAACCAGTGGGAGATGCTGTGAGGTTGAAGACTTACTCCTTGTCCATCAAAGGCATATGTTCTTCTAATGCAGGCAGATAAACAGACAGTAAATGATAAAACAGTGGAGCATGCACTGTTAGGACCTGACGCGTGGAACTGTTGCCAATTAACACCGCCTGGGGCAAACAGGAAAGCTTAAGGGGAAGACGAGTTTAGGCTCAGGTTGGGGAAACGTGGTGGGGCAGTAACTGTTGTTGTTAAGAAACTGGCAATTAGGGCAGCACAAACAGGAAACAATGAAAAAACTCTATTTTGATTGGCTATTTGGGGGAACTGCAGTTAAGCTGGGATGTGAGTAACCAGATTTTAGAGGATTTTACACAGTTTAAAAGACACAACCAAGCAAGGAAGGACTAGAGGGAAATGGATTAGACTCTTGCAGTAGTCTAGGAATAATGAGTCCCAGGACTAAGGTAGTGGTAATAGAAACCAGGAAAGAACAGTTGGGGGAGACACTGAAAAAGCTGTAGGGATGATTTGGAAATAACTAGATACTGGAAAAGAAAGTGGGATCTAGGAATGATTCCAAGGTTTTATCACAAGTGTCAAGGAAAGTAGAGGTTAACAATGACACAATACAGAATCCACTTTGGGTGGAATGATGAGAATCTCATTCTATTTTAAGTTATGTTTATGCAATCAGATATGAAGGTATATTCCAGTGACCTAGCTATAAATACACTACTGAAAGGTGAGAAACTGTTTTCTTTTTAAAAGGATCAAGACTGGTACCCTGAATCTCCAGGAAAAATAAATTGAGACTATAAAAATCAGAGTTCCATAGATAAAAATCTAACCAGTTGTATTTTTTAAAACTGCAATTACTTATAATCCAAATAATCACTAAGCAGCACTGTCACTTGATTTAGTGAATTAAATTAGAATGAATTTTTGTTTTGACTTATGTAAGTAAGTGAAGCCGTAAGAATTGGGGCTGGAAACTACATATTTTATATACACTTGATAGAAAATCAAGCTGTGAGACAACAAGAGTGTATGTGGTCTTCAGCTTTAAACATTTCTTTTAAATTGTTACTTTAATTAACCATTTCCTAAGGATTTAATAGATCTGGTTATTTCTTAATTTGCTCTAACTTCCTTAAACTATTTGTTACTTCATTTTCTTAACTGAGAAGTTACACCCTAAGCTCCTGCAGAACAGATTTTCCTACTGTACAGTTACAGAATCCCCACAGAAACCTATAAAATGTTCCCACTGTATTTATGGGAACTTCCTCCAGACCTGCTGTTGTATGGCAGTTCTTTTTACATTAGAAGAGTCTGATTCATATATGCTGAAACCCAATAGCAGCAATAAGAATTATCTAAATTTTTATAAGTAGTAAGTACAACAGAATTTAAGCACAGAGGAAACTAACTAGTAAGCAAACTGAAAATAATCAGGCATTTAACAACAAAAAAACCAAAGGGAGAAATGGTTGATACTGCTTGGTTTATGAATTGTACTTCTTGGAATCTATTGAGAAAAAGTAACTCAAAGGAATAATGAAGTACTGCACAGAGAAATATTTGTACAAAGATATTACTAGAACAGTAAATATAATAACAAAAAATTGGAAATAAACTCTGATAGAGGAATGAAAACATTATAGTAACTCAAAGGAATATTATGTAGGCATTTAAAGTAGTAAGTA
Organism: Dinomys branickii; assembly: GCA_004027595.1. Taxonomy (NCBI): domain Eukaryota; kingdom Metazoa; phylum Chordata; class Mammalia; order Rodentia; family Dinomyidae; genus Dinomys; species Dinomys branickii. The sequence continues at coordinate 171,410 of PVLD010002251.1, forward strand.
TGACTACTATGCAACAGTGTGAAAAAGTGTTTACAAAATAACCTGGAAAAAAAAAATGAACCTGAGGTTATACACATGTACTAATTTCTCACAAGGAATATAAACAGTATGTACTGTACACATGTACTAATAAACTAGAATAAAAAAAGAACATTAAGTTAAAAAAGCAGATAGCGGAGGAACTTCCGGGAAGATGGCGACCGGGTAGGCAGCAGAGAGAGAACCTC
>PVLD010002252.1:0-23329 GCA_004027595.1 Dinomys branickii
AAAAAAAAAAAAAAAAAAAACACCGCTTGTTGCTGCTTTACATATTGTTATCTTCGAAGTGTGTGTTCAGGCTAACACATACAGATATACACTATTAATCTAATATCCTGTCTTCGAATTAATCTGATCTTTTCTGTAATAGAGATTCAAGAGCAATGAATCTGTCTTCCACATTCCTTCCTTCAATTTCACATTGAATGCCACATTGTGCTCCACTGATAGATATTTCAAACAGAAAGTATATAATGCACACCCACAGTAGAATGGACAGACAAAATACTGAGGGACCACTGACATGGAAGAAAGAATGCCTGAGTCAAGATTTGGAAGACAAGTGTTCAATGTGGTGGGGAGGTCACTGTACTTGAAATTAAAAAACAAAAACAATTTAAATCTAGTTTGAGCATTGCTCTAGGTTCCCTTTGTCCTATTATTTCATTCTATTTGCTTATTTTCAGCTTCTTACATCTGAGAAATTATCAAAGGATAATCTCATTTTCCCTTTTCCTTTTCCTGATGAAAACAAATAAACATAAATTACCAGTGATAATCATTCTTTTTGAAATTCAACCACATAATTCTAACGATTGAAATGTTGCTGAAGGAATTCAAGAAAATTTCTAGTGACAGTGGTTTGTCTATAAATTGTAACACAAATAACAAGTAAGGAACTAAAGAAACACTTTTGGAAGAGGAAAGCTCTTAAAATGCCAAGCAGTGCACATGTAATATGTTTCTATTAATGTTCGAATGAAGGACCTTGCTCATATGGGACTCTCAGTGGGATACCTGAACCCCATCAGCTCCTAACACAAGCATGATTATTAACCAGACTACATATCCATCAAGGGCTTATAATAATCTTATTATGACTGTATATTATCCAAGCCACCAGCATGAACCTTTAGGAGAGAAGACTCATTTCTAAAATTAATGTTCAGAATAATTTGCCATGTTTTGCATTTGGGCACAATTTAATAGAGACTGCATAATATGTTTCTATTAATGTTCAAATGAAGGACCTTGCTCATACGGGACTCTCAGTGGGATACCTAAAACCCATCAACTCCTAACACAAGCATGATTATTAGCCACACTGTATATTTGGGAGGGGTTGGATCAGGCTAGTTCCTTAGCATTAATAGTGGGAGAGGGGGAGTGATTTTAAAAAGTCTAATATGCAAAAAAGTTGGCATGAAGTTATTTCATTACAGACGAGCTCTACTCTGACATGGGTAGAGAGCACAAACCATAGAATGGTTAAGCCTGATTTAAATCCATGAGAAGTTGTAAGCATTTTTGTTTGTTTCTCACTTGGAAGTCCAGGACCATCAATGTTGTATATGTTTAATATGCTCAGTATGTAGTGTGAAGCATCTGCTTTCCCCTCTGATGAAGGCAGACATATTCACCGAAGGTGATGGCACATTGACAAGCCCAAAGAGCTCAGCTTCCAGCGCAAAAGGGAAACACTTGCTCTTAACTCTTTCAGCTAGTGAACTAGGTTTTGGAGAACTGCTCCTCAACTTTGATACAACCTGGGACAATTGTTCGTTGAACAATGACTCTGTTTGGCTTTTATAGTCTAAACTCTACCTGTGTGCAGCTTGAACATCTGTCTGTGCCCTTTATATTCCTTCAGCCGTAAAGGTGTTGTCTGGGTTCACCACAGAGCTCAGCAGCTCGCTGATGTTTTTTCTCAAAGTCAGGGAGAAGGATACAGTTTGAACTCAAAACATTTGCAATTCGGAGCCTAATTGAATAAATTCTTCCTGGTGCATGAGGATTATTGAAAGTCAGCGTCCATCCTTTCCAGCACTATCATAGGCAGCTTTCAGAATAATGACATTATCTGTGCCCTGTGAAAACCCAGAGTCCTTGGGAAATGTTTTCTTATGTAATGCCTCATAAATTAGACTGTATGATGGTTGTGTTATCCTTCTTCCACATAATTTAGTAAGACTTAGGTGGGATACTAAGAATGATGCATTTAAACAAAAAAACAGGAAAACTAAGGTTAGTGGAAGTGAAGGCAGAGTTTTATTTTGATGATTTTGTAAAATGCTTTGAAAGAACTAAAGAAAACTGATGAAAATAGAAATTCAGGAAATCAATCTGATCTCACATTCAGAAGAGGGAACAAGAGTTACTTCAAAGAGGCTGAATACATTCATTTATTCTTTCATCCATCAAGGACTTATAATAATCTTATTCTGAATTAGTCCCCTTGGGCACATTGAGGATAAGCAGGTAAATCCAACTGTTACAATTTCTAACCTAGTGGAATTTATTCTACATAGAAAACATGTTCATTATGCCAATAATTTGGCTAATAATATTCTAAACACAACTGTAACTGGGTGATGCAGATCACAGCATTTCCAGCATGCTGGGATGCATTCAGAGGCAAAATCATTAGAGAAGGTTCAAATAGCCAGATGCATAGGAGAGATGCATAGCTTAGCTGTTCTGTGTCTTTCTGCATGGTCCCTCTAGTACAACTGTGTTGACAGGTTAATTTTCTATCCATTTCTGCATTAAATGCTTACATTTTAGCAACATTTTTTGAACTACAAAATGAAAAAAAATGGAAATGGTATCAAAAGTAAATAGTCAGATATTGTGACATATGCCTAGCATGCCAGCTACTTGGATCCACAAGTTCTAGACCAGTCTGAACCACACTGCAAGACACTGGCACAAAAAAAAATTAAGAAAAAAATGTAAATTAAAGTGTGTTCGATTCAAGAAAAGAAGCCAAATTTTATACTTAATTTATAGTCCATACTGTGGCTTGCATAGTTCAGGTAATATTGTGACATTATCTAAATTGAGTAACACTGGCTTCTTCCCTAGACCTATGTTGATTTAATAAGCTGAAAATTGAATGTGTAAGTATATTTGATTTAATTTAATTCTGTTATAATAAGAGTCAGAAATTTATTACAAATTAAAGATATTATGCGTGTTATATAAATTTATAATATTTCTTCTCTGATTTCAAGGTGACATTAAACAAGTGATGGCAGAAATCAAAAGAGAACATTTCTAAATAATGATTGAGTCCCACATAAAATGCCAAGCCCATGTTGAAATGAAACTGTATTACTCATGAGGCTCACCTGTGGAGACCCATACCAGGAAGTCCTCATGTGTGAGTGGTAGGAGGTTTGCAATTTTCAACTAGAGTAATATTTTCAACAATACTTAAGGCCATCTAAAGAGTCTGTAAGTGTGAGAGTGGGAGACCTGGACTAAGGCTGACCTCTTCTTTATGTCACTGTCAGGCAGCTCCCCAGAGAGAGCCTGCACTGCCCTTCCAAGTGACCAATTTTCAAGTACATTTCTACTTAGCTAGTGGCTTCCTCTGACGAAATCACATAGAAAGAAGATTATTTTACTGTTTAAAAACAAGTGCAACCTACAACAAGACCAAAAGTGGTAACGCATATCAAAAGCAGGAAAGATTGCTCACTGGAAGTCATTTGTGTAGCCTCAGTCTCTTTGTATGTAAGAGAGGGCGAAATCAGCTTTGTTAGGAACTTCTTGTGATGAAGTGCAAAGGTAATGGCTGTCACTGCATGTTCAGCCATTTTCATTTTCAGTATGTTGACTCATTAATTGGTTGTACTGATTCTAGGAAGTATGTATGCTTAGGGTCTCCACTTGACAGTTGGGGAGACTACAGAAAAGAGTGAACAAGATTGTCAAGGTTATGCAATTTCTAAGACAGGGGATATTTATGCATCTGAACTTTCTGCTACAGAGTCTGTACAGTTAGCTAACTTTCCTTCCCATGTGCATTTCCATGTTTGTGCTTTTGCTCTGGATCTGATCCTGCCTGGACTGTTTCTCCAGCATCTTCCACCTAAGTAATGCTGTGTCACATTTCAAGTTATAAATTACATATAATGGACTCCAAGAATTCTCCTATGCCTTAGTTGGATATAATGCACTTCTGTGTGCCATTAAAGAAAGCCAGTGTTAATAGCACTGATCCCAATAGATTTCAATCACATTTTACCTCTTGGTCTTTCCTACTTACTAGAGAAATTTAAGAGCAGAAATACCATGTCCTCAATAGATATTTACTGAAAATATACACCAAATAGGGGGCTCCTATGAGATTATTTTGTAAATATATTGCCTTTGTTAATTTTCTCTCATTGCTAAGACAAAATACCCAATGCCCAATAGGAAGAAAGGAAAGGTTTATTTAGTTTACAGTTTGTGGAGGTTTCAGTCTATATTTGGCTGGCTCAGAGGTAGACTGGCACATGGCAGAGGGCAAACGTTCATGGCAGCAGAGCACAGCAAATCAACCGGCAAAAGGGGAGGAATGGCGAGCAAGCAGCCTCTTTCCTTCCCTTACATTGTAAACAGCGTACCCCCACCCAGGGGATGTGTAACTCTCATGTAATCTCCATGGCCTCCTCTTCCACAGGTTCAGGATGTGCACAAAGTAAGCACCCTGGCTTCCTGCTGAGTCACTCAGCCAAACCTCTAGACTTCCCAAGTTGACACAATGTGTCAACCATAACACATATTCCAAAATTATAAGTAGCAGGCAAATATAGGTCATCTCTCCATCTCATCGAAATCAATGTATAATATGGCAAAAACAAATCTCAGAAAGGATTATCCTATGGAAACAAAAGAGTAAATTAAAAACAAAAGGAAGAATCTGGCTCAGAAAAAGACAAACAATGATCTATGATCACTAACTAGGATTTTCCAGTTTAAAAATCATCCAAGTGATGGCACCTATACAGTAATAAGGCTGATATAACACTGACTTTGTTGATATCAAGGAAGTTCACATAGCAATAAACTTTGATGTATTCAGTATAAAAACACACAACTGAAAATAGGAATGATGGGGAACGTGGGTCCCAAATGAAGAAATTTAATCACAAATGATATGCATGGCATCTGTTGCTAATAAAGGCAGAACTTGAGGCTAGGCCAGGGTAATTGCATTCCAGAGGAATTCAGTGAATTCCTGCCTCATTGCTGGGACTTAGGGGGTCAAAACGAAAAGGTGGAGTCCTCAGAAGATACAGGAACATGCAAGGAAACATGGCTAGGTCTTCACTCAAAAGACAAAGGGCAAATGGATTAATGTTCACATCTCAATTATCACTGGAAATAAAGTGGCATAGAGAAGAACAGTAGCATGGGAAAAGTATTTTTCCTGAAATCATAAATTCTAAATATCCATTCATAGTTTGAGTGAAAAGACTTCTAAAACTATTTTACATCTTTATCTTGGCAAAGCCAATAGATAAAAACCTTCTGGCTGGGTCCTCAGGGATACTGGAGATCATCCTCTTTAAGTTTCATGTCAAGGGTGTGTAGTGGGTGTCCCAGGTGAGGCTGTGGCAGTGAGTATACTAATTGTAAAACAGTGGTCAGTGTCTCAATACCTAGAAAGCCAAAGTGTCAATCAGTTCATTTTTAATGTAAGAAAATTTATTGGCATTCTCCAGAAAATCATAATCAATAAAATACATTAGTGCCTCAGTTCCTGAACTTAATTCACTCCACGATTGTGGGAAGATGCATGTGATCCTCACCAGATGTGGAATCTGTGAACAGCAGCATTAATGATTGGACATATCTCTCTGCCTCTCTGTCTCCATGTCTTTCTCTCTTTGTGAGATATATATACATATATACATATATACATATATATATATATATATATAGAGAGAGAGAGAGAGAGAGAGAGAGAGAGAGAGGGAGAGGGAGAGAGATCATAGTTAGGGAAGGTGGAGTGTCTTGATGTCCATGGGAGGGTTGCCTTGAGATCTGTGGGCAGATTGGGCTGTGACCTAAGAGACAGTAGTTTTGTTCCAGTCTGAGTCTGTAGGTCTGAGAATCAAGAGAGCTACTACACTAGCATACATCATCAATTCTCAGCTACAGCTCAAGGAACAACGAACAGTTTTGGTTGAGCCTAGAAGCAGGGAAAAAGATGATACCCAAGGGCAAGGAACAGCTAGCAGGAAAAGTGCTCTTCCTCAGAGGGACATCCATATTGATGTTCTCTTTCGGGAGTCAACTGATTCCACAGGGCTCGCCCAAGGAAGCAAATTACTCTGCTGCGCATTTATTGGTGAATATCATGCACAAAACCCAGCACATTGTTTCACCACCCTGAAAATTCCTGGAGCCAGTCAGACTGACAGGCAGCATTTCTTAGGAACCTCTCAACGATGGTAAGTTGTGATTCACAAGAGCATTAATTTATCTTTCTCTAAAGACACATTTTTCTCATCAAGAAGAATCTTTCTAGGTCTGGGTATAGCTCCATGTTGTAACACATTCACAGCATGCATGGCCTTGGGTTCTACCCGAGCAACAGAAAAGAAAAGGAAGGGGAGGAGGAGGAGAGAAAAAAACATAGAAAGATGCATTTACTTTTCTTTTTCCATGTATTCATCTTTTTCTGCTAATAAAATTATCACAAAAATTCCAAATAAGAAAACAAGCAAGAGGACAATGTCCACTATTGTTATTTCAAACACCACACTCTGTGCAGATACATGAGTGTGGGTCATCCCAAGTGTCAAATTAGCTAAGAAACACTATTCCAATTTTGAGAAATTGTAGGCCTTCCTACAATTGCCATGCAATATTATAATGAGTTTCAGCAGGTCATTAAGGCTGCAGTTGAGTTAGTTGGATTTTCATTGGTGCTTTGTGTTTCATCAACTGTTCTAATAACAAAGTAATATTAAGTGTCTATTGGGAGAAATAAAAGTCTGCTTCCTAGAGTATTGTTTAATAAAGATTAGGCAAAAATTACACTTCCGGATTTGAGATGCCCTGAAGAATCTAACTCTATTTTTAACAATGTTATTGAAAATTATGTAAGTGATTTTAAAATTTGGAGTAGTTCTGACTAGATTCTAAAATTATGACAAGTATTTGACCTAAGTATCATGAGCACCTGATTGTTTGATGCCCATGAGCAAATTGTCCTGTTTACTGAAAGAAGTGCATTGGAGAAGTGCTCTTGAGCTGTGAATATTATGCTTTAATGAAAGGGCAGAGTATTCGTGGGAGGGTGTTAGAAAACTGAAAAAATAGTGAAATTTTTGTTACTCATACATTGTCAGTGTATCGACACAGACATTGATGGAAGATCATTATTTCTCACTTTCACAGAGGAGAGAGCTGAGAGATTTAATATTTTGAGCAAAGTCATGAAGAACTTTCAAAAAGCCTTAAAAGATTGAAATACCTATCCAGGAGAGAAGAGGCAGTAAATTATCTAGAGCAGCAACACTGAACATCAAAGACATGCAGGTCCAGCTGCTGGAGACACAAAGGAGAACAGTACACATTTATTGATCTCCAAAGGTGATACAGGTAAGAATACAAAAAATACTGTAAGTCTAAAAACAAGATGTTCCACTCAATATTTAAGCAGCAAAGCAGGGTCACTTGTGATCAGGATTTGCTTGTAATTTAAATAGTTCTGTCATACATCACACAGGTGAAATCTGAACATGACCTGATCGCTGAGGAGAAGTACACCATACACAGCACTAGGGAAGATCCCCTCGGTTAGGACCGCTGAAAATGAGCTTGAGATGCCCTGTTGCCACAGCTCCCATGGCAAGTGGTAGGACGCAGAGGGAGAAAGAAGACAAAAGAAACAGAACACGTTTATCCTTTCTTTTCCGCCCAGTGAGAAAAACAAGGTCTAGTTTAGAACTTGTAGGTTTTATATTTTACAGTCTTTAATCCCTTTATACTTTCATATTTAATAGGTTATAATATGTTTATATGGAGAAATTAATACATCACAGTTTTACATTTCTACAGAGAAATAAGAAATGTCACATTTCTCGGAACTGTAGTTGATAGGAAGAGAGAAATACCAAGCAATAGAGACAAGAAAATGAAAAAACACCTGCCGAAATTTCTAGTTTGGGGACTATGTGCTTCGCTCTCACAAGATGCTGTTCTATTTCTTCAGCAGAGGAAACCACTCGGCACTGTAGTTTATTCTTTTCTGCTTCATGGATTATCGTGTGTGCGGAGAACATCACGCGACCCTCCCTCTGTTTTCTGACGGAGATCCTGTGTCTTCTAACCTCACGTACACTGTCCTTACAACAGCCCGAGGCAAAACCCCCTAAGTGAGTCATCAGGTGAATAATGACAGTGGCCCTTTCTTCTCTGCTTCTTAAATTGTGCGTATATTTATCGCAAACACAAGAGGCCACACGGTGTGCTACTCGCATGCTTAAGTCATACCACATCGAACTGGGCAGTACCCGAATATCGCCTTGTGTTTTCTAACAGATTTTAGAAAGTCACTCCAATGCAAGCAGGCTATCTCTGAGTGAAAAGACAGAATGAAACTGATTAAGTGACTCTTAGGCTTACATCAAATCACCATTTCTCAGTCAAGTTCATCACCCTTGATGAGCTTCGCTTTATGAATTTATTTTGTTTTTTCTTTGTGTTCCTTTTATGTTTTCCTACTTAGTACAAATCCAACACTATCACAATCCATTCCAGTGTATATTCATAAGACAATGCTTGTATTATAATGGTGGAAGGCAAATTACTTCCATTCTGGAATATAAGTTAAAAGGAAAAAATAAAAGTCAAAAGAGCAATATATACTTATTAATAGATTCATAATCTGAAGCGATGTATATTCTCACAATGAAAGCAATATTTGCATGCAAATAGGTAAAATCATTGTTTTTTATAAGAGTGAGTATAGGTGATTATGAACATAAAATAATTATCAAAATATATTTTTGAAGTTCCATAGTAACTACAAGGAAAATATAAATTATAGAAATAGAAGAAAATTGTATTAATACCAACATTTAAAACAAAATATAAGAATATAAGACAGGAAAGATAATCAAAGAACTATAAGACTACTTTCAGAGAGAAAAATAGAAGGTAGAAAATAGGATACCAGAGATAGACCTTTTGCAAATGGAAAAAGACCAGCAGATAGAGAGAGGAAAGAGAAAGGGGAAGCAGAAAAGAACAAAGACTTGTTAGGTTCATGTTCCAGCTAGTTAATGCCGTGAATGGACTAACGACGTACTCCAAACACACACTAATAAAACTTTGCTTTTGTAATGTAAGAGAAACCAGTTGACAAGATGGGAACAGTAAATCCTTCCCTACAGGTAATTACTTTAAATGTAAATGCATTATATTCACCAGTGAAGGAAATGACATGGATGAATGAAAGAAAAATATGTGACCTGATCTGTAGAAAACTCATTTTAGACCTAACAACTCATGGGCTGAAAATTAGAGAATAGTATGTTCTATGAAATTATGTAGCAGGATGGTTATGTTTATAATTGAGAGAACAGAGCACAACTACAAAACCATCACTAAAACAAAAAATACTTTGTACCTAGGAAAGTACAAATTTACCAGAAAGATATAAATATATACACACAACATCAGACTGCCTACATACATAAAGAATAATCACACTGGGGTCTGAAAAATAATGATATCGGTCTTCTGAAATTTGGAAGGCTTATTTTGTGAGTTAATATGTAACCTACGAAGAAAACATGTTATCTTAGCTTCTGATGAGTGGATTTCTTGATCTAGTGCATTCTTGCTCTGCGTAGGTCTGTTACATCTATTTAGCTGATAGTGTTTTCCAAACCCCTTATTTCCTTAGTCATCTGCCTGGAAGCGCTATCCTTTATTGGAAAGGAGGTATTGAATTCTTTCCTCTTCTTGTGTTGCTATTTCTCCCTCCTGTCTTGTGTTTACTTCACCTCTATGAGAAAGCTTTATCCTTTCTTACCATATTAGGATATTTTAATGGCCTTTCACTTTGGCTCAAGAGCTTCCTTGACCATTGCTTATGACGCGGGTCTGGTAGAGCTGATTTCCATAAGCTTCTGTTCACCAAAAAGACAGCGTTCCATTCTCAAAGTATTTGTCTTTCCATTTTGCTGTGTGCAATACAATTAATTATGGGGTTTGTTTAGGGTTTTATTTTTTTGCTTGTGTGTGTATGTGTGTATGTGCATGTTTGTCATATTTCACTTTCAACACCTTGACTATACCATCCTACGCTTTGCTTACTTGCAAGCTGCCCTCTGCATATGCCTGATAATTTTTAGGCACCTGTATTTGCAAGCAAGGCTTACCACACTGCGTATTTTAAGCATAAAATGACTCTATTCCACCAAGAAAGATGGCTTATTTTATTTGGAGAAATTTAAGATTTAGCTGTAAATTTTGCAGCTATGGAAAAGGCTCAAAGTGCATCACAGAAGTGTTGGAGCAAAGATAATTTTCCGCTTCTCAAGGCAGAAGTGCAGCGATTCACATATGAAGGTCTTTGAGATGTTAAATCCTAAAGATCAATATCTGCTCTTCTGCCTTTCTTGGGGAAAGACTAAACTCCTGCTTTGTACACAATTTTACATAAAGATGAGATGAATACCAAATACAAAAGTATGATTTTAAGATAGAGCCATTGGCATATCCAACTTTCAGATTGTTTTTTTGAAAGAGGGTAATATTTAGCTGTGCACAGGGACTTTGGAAATCTAAGAGGCTTGGAAGTTACACATTCTTCTCCTCTATGAATATGGAACAGTTTAAATTTGGAGTATAAATTTCTTCCTTGCTTAAGTAAGTCCTAAAGTGACAGAGTTTGGAAGCTGCAGACTTTGGGAGCAGACTAAAAGCCAGAGAAATCATCTAACATAATTGGGGGGGCATGGCTGTCAAAATGGGTTCACATAGACAGGGCCACACATCATTGGTACTTAGAAAGCTGGGTAGTAAAGCAGTCGTTCTTCTCCAGTGCAGATCTTACTTATTCTTTAATTGTAAAGAAAAGAAAAATAAGCAATAAGAACAAAGGTGTAAAATTGCAAAATGAGTTTGTAGGAGAGCAACAAAGCCTAGCACATCACTTATTGCTATCTGCGTTGCTATTAGCACATTGAAAGCAAAGGCGTATGCCTATAATGCTTGATCAATTTCTCATGCTTATAACTTGTAATATGTGCAGAGCTTATTGAGGTGCAGATTCTGACGCAGTGCATCTGCAGCTGGGCCAGAGGCTGCATTTTTAAGTAGGCCCCAGGTCAAGGTAATGCTGCAGGCTCCTAGACCCTCTGCAGTGATGTGTCTGCATTACATAGTCCTGAGAGGTTAGCTGTAATGTGTGGGTGGTTTGTGAGTTTAATTTATGGAAGATTTATAAATAATACAATATTTTCCAAGTTTAATCTTTTTGCAAGCAACTTCAAAACTATTTTGGTCAATTAATATTCATATTTTTCAGGTATCTTTTTGAATCTTCTTAAGTCCCTGTTATTAGCTACTAAGTGTGGGGAAAAAAGAATCCAGCTAATTCATGATAGAAAAAAAATGATCACTAATCCTGAAGAAATTCCAATGGTAGGGCTTTGAATGAAAACACACGTGCATGTATGCACATGCGCGCACACACACATACATACACACACAACTATAGGTAAAGACTAAGAGGAATTATATCCAGCATGGAACAATTTAGCATGTAATAGAAGATAAGGAGAAATATAAGGTAGAAAATTAGTTGGAAATATAGTGACTTAAAGTAGATTTAAATATAGTTTTTTCCATTAAGTTCAGATTTATTGAAACAGGCACAATTTTCTAGCTGCTTAACAGATATATTTTTGCCCTTGGTTGTTTGCAAGCAACTGATTTGGAATTTTGTTTTTTTAGTTTTAAACAGAAAACAGCAGGAAATAACAATGGAACAGAGTTTCTAAACAGGGTAGCTGCAGAGTAATAATAATCAGCATATTACCTATTGCTATATTCCCAGTAGTTGTTCACAGTACACGATGTAGGCCTGAAGCACTGTCCAGAAAATTACTAGCACAAACCTTGCCCGTCAGTGAAGAGAAACCGGCTGTATAACTATGTTAACTGTCTGGTGCATGTATATATGTTTTCCTTTACCCTTCCTTCCTTTCCTTTCTGTGGTCTGGCATCGCCAAAAGAAGTGTGTTTAATTTTGGGGCCAGGGTTTGTCTGGGACCAGGTAGCCTCTGAAAGGAGGACTGATGGGTGGAGGGTCTTCCTTGGTTAGTCTGCTGTATGGTAGAATGGGAGTGTCACTCTAGGCAACTCCTCAGCAGGAATTAAAGGAAAAACGAAATGAAAAAGATGGTAAACAGAGCAAGTAAAAAAAAAAAATTTTGAAAGTTCCTGGGTTTTTTTCCAGAAAGCAAATCCTAAATAATATCATTACAAAGTGTAACCCAGAATTTTTGAATATACACTGTATGTTCAAAAAGTAAAATCAGGGGCTGGGGGTATAGCTCAGTGGCATAAGTGCTTGCCTGGCAAGCGCAAGGTCCTGAGTTCGATCCCTGGTACCGGAAAAAAAAAAAAAGTACAATCAATTTTAAACAAAATATTATTACAGTAAAGCACACATTGCTCTTAATTACCCTAAATGACTCATTTTTGCTTGTAATACACTTATCCTGCCATTCTTGTCACTTCCAGAAGTGGTTCTGGGGGTCTCTTTCATGAGTGTGTGGTTGTGCTGTCCTTTGCCTTAATATCTTGAATGGGTTCAACATGTGCACCTTTCATGGTACCCCCGACTGCAGAAGAACCAGAGTCACACAGAGCCAGAGCCATCACACAGGTGGGTGAGGGCAGCACGGTGCTGGCGTGAGCCTGAATTTCTGCTCAATGTGCTCAGCAGCAGCAGCATTCACCATAATTTTAATCACAGTGCATGTGCTTCACTCACAATGTCCATGGGTCCTGTACCCTGCATTCAGTCAGCCACGTAGAGGAATTATTTTGAACAAAATGCATCTTTACTGAACATATACAGGCTTTTCTTTCATCAATGCAACTGTGTTCATAACATTTTCCTTTTATTAGGTGTTACAGATTTTCAAAGGATAATTAGTGATAATTCAAAGCCTAAAGGAGGGTATGCTCTAATCTTGTGCCATTTTGTAGAAAATAATTGCATTTTCATGTATTTTGCAGTCCACGGGGCATTCTGGAACTAATTACCCAGAAATAGCTAGAAAGAACCACATAGGAAAAGATTCATCCTAAGGCATTAGCTGGTGCAATTAAAGGAACCGACAAGACCTAAAATCCGCAGGGTGATTTGGCAAATACAGCAGGAAGCATGGCTCCAATCTGAAGACCAGCAGGCTTGAAACTCAGAAAAAATCAATGTTTCTGTTTGAGTCCAACAGCAAGTAAAAGCTAACTTCCCAGTTTGGAAGAAGTCAGGCAGGAATAATTCTCCTTTACTCAGGTGACAGTCAGGTGGCCTCTCAGTGGAGCTTTCAACTGGTTGGATGAGCCACCCTTCCACTAGTGAGGGTGATCTCTTCTCCTCATGCAGAATTTAAATCCTATCCATTTAAGTGTTAATCTCATGCTGGCACCTGGATTCACAGAGCAACATGTGAACAACTAGTTGGACTCCTCAGGGCCTAGCCAAGATGATAGAAAATCAACCAATGCAGTCTTCCTACCCATTTGTTGCTCAGCTGGGGACAAACACTACACTATCCGGTGGGCCAGTTTCACTATCAGGGTAACACACGACACAGAATGAGGGGTCACCACAGGTTCTCTGGAAAGTGAGGGTTTCCTGTGAGGAGAAAGTGTTAACCTCAGGAGTAATCTGAAGGGAAATGAATACAAGTCATCTGGAAATCCTATGGCCATGTGTTCTCCCAGGAGCAGTACTGAAATTTTATATCAAAGAGTACTGTATGTGTTTCAATTTTTTCTCTAACCTAGGATAAAGTTCATAAGAGTTTCATGGCATACATTTTATCCTTCATTTTTGGTACGAATGAAATGAGGATCCAATTAGGTAAGAAATTTCTCTAAATTAAAAAAAAAAATGTAGGAAGGACTACATTTTCCATTTATAACATCCTGACCTACACAAGGAAGTTGGCATTTCTGTTAACTGCTCAAGCAACTGAGCTCTGCCTCAAGAATTCTCTCTCATGCATTGCTTAAATAAATGCTGTGCCTTTATTTTTTACTTGTGCTTTTATCTTTTTATGGTCTTGATGTTCTTATGGAAAGTTATGCAGATTTCAGATGTCTTTATTCCAGTTTAATTATTTTCAAAGCAATTTTGTTCAACCTGCAGTGGCGGCAAACTTAGGACACACGTGTCCTTTGTTTTTCTTTTAAGACAATAGATGTTAATGTATGAGTTGTTTTTCTAAACTAAAACCTCAATATTCAGTTTTAATTGCAATGTTGGCACTTTGAAGTAAATAAGTGGGATGTGGGTTGCATTTTGGGTGCTTACCTCTAAAAGGTCCCCCATTGCTGATATGCATCATAACTAAAATATAAATCTAACTGTCACAAGGGACTCTTTAAAATGTTTGATCACCAATAATGCATTTTTATCCATTGGACTTTAAATTCCACAATGTAAATGACTTGTGATTTAGGTAGATAGATATTGTTTTTAATTAGTAATAGCAAACATACTTACAATTAGCATCATATGGAGATGGTGCCCAGTTGACCTCTCTCTCTTTCATCCCAAATGAAGATCTCCAGTTTGAAGACAATTTATTCCCAGGGTTTAGAGGTTACAGTCACTAGAATATCTAAACTGATCTCTAGTGCAACTTACAAATTCTTCAGGAGTATTAAATGTGAAGCATCCTTAGGTCCAAATGAGCAACAGAGACAGATATAATAAATTTTACAAAGAATGAAGAACTCATTCATTTGAATAAAAATGAAAAGTTTTCACCTTTGCCAAACAAACCAGGGGTTCTGTTTCTTGCATTTCAATTTAATCAGTTTCACTACCCTAATTCTGTCCTAAGATGATCATTGCTTGTACGTTCATGCTTAGTTATTTATGGGATAATTAATGTCAACTGTGAACATGCAAAGCAATAAAAGTCTCCCTGGGCTCAAATCAAAATTCACTTTCTGCAGTTTTGTTGCCTTTGAGCTTAGAGGTTTCGTTATTGCTCTTTTAACACACATTTTAATAGCTTCCATGGGCCTGGTGCTTAGAAGTTTTGCAAGTTTAAATCTTTCATAGGAATAATATGAGATTGACTGTGAATGGATATGAGTCTGGGTTGCAAAGCTGCACTTTAGAATTGTGCTTTTATTACACCACCTGAGAACAAATTCTCCACCTACGCAACAGGCACTCATAATCACTGTCTTTTGATTCACTTCCTGAACATCGCATCATGGTTTCTTAGCCTTGAAAGTCCACCTTCCTGTTAAGAAATTTCTTCAAGTTGTGGAAGATATATTGCTCATACAGTGTGCTTTCAGATGATAACTTTCTGGTGACTACAAAGTTCAACAGTTGTATGACGTTATGTAGGCTGGGAGTCACTTAAATATTTATGAGATATTTCCTCCATGCCAGGCACTTTAGAAAACAGATGCAAATATAAATTCTCAGGAGGCTTCTAGATGGTGCATGTAAAATATTAATGTGAAAACAAATGAAGAGAGGTTCTTGGTAAAATGCAGATATTGATTCTGTAGGGCTAGGAGCACTTTCTGATTTTCTTCCTGGATCTCAGACTATGACAGTGTAAATTTCCAGAGCCATAAGACAAAGTATTTAAAATGAAACTGAGCAAACTATTTATAAGCTATGCAATGGAGGTTTTGATAAAAATAGAGTGTATAACAGAATATAATGTTATGAAATTACTGCAATAGTTTTTAGAGTAAAATAATAGACTCGTACATACAGCTACTTAGAATTGGCTCAAATAATAAGGTAATATTGGAACAAAATCTCAAAGAAGCATAAGATAAAGGTAAGTAGATATTTTAAGGAAGAAAACCTTAGTTGGAGCAACTTGTTAGACCCTTGGGTTGGAAATTCCTTCTCTTTGAAGGAAACAAAATCTTATGCCACTCAAATTGAACAATCTGGAGGAAAAATGGTAGAATAATTCTAGAGTTAATTGGAGTCAGAGTTTGAAAGTCCCGAAGACACTGGCATTGTAATTAAATTTCCCTTTAATTAGCAAATATAAATAAAATTATACATATTAATGAGGAATCACACAGTACTTTGATACATGTATATAATCTATGATGTTTAAAACACACCATACATACCTATGTCCTCAAATGTTTATTATTTCCTTGCAGTAAAAGCATGCAAAGCCCCTCCTTCTGCCTTTCCGATCCATATAAAATACAGAATCACCCTACTAGACCAGAGCACACTGGAACTTACCATTTATAGGTTAGTAGCCACTCTTCAATCTTTCCTGTTCCCGCTCCTGACTGTTCCCTGCAGGTCTGGGTAATAGCTATTCTGGTAATAACTCTCAACTTCGAGGAAATCAACCATTTTAGACTCCAGAGAAGTGGTGTCTTCTGTCTGTTTCCGGCTTTTTTTCACTTAGTTTCCTCAGTGTTGTCATAAATGACAAGATTTCATTCTTTCTTTTTTTTTATTTTAAAGAGAAAAAAATAACAATAGCAACAATGAAGACAAAAGCAAAATAATACAAAAACAACATAAATGATACAGGCTTTCAAAACAAGATGATAGGCATTAACAATGCTTGTTATGTTATTTATTGTTATCTTCAACGAAGTTGCTCAGATTACCAGATGTAAGAATGCAAGACTGATCAAACAATGGCAACAACAAGTAATAAAAACACATTTGAAATGAAACAGAGCTTCATTAAACAAGATGGTAGGGATTCAACAATACTTTTTATATTGCATATTGTTGTCTTCAAATTAGTTGTTCCAATTACCAGATATTAGCCTGCAAAATTGGTCAAGAGCAAAAAAATTTAAGAATTAATTGCTGCTTACGGTGAACCAATAGACATCAGCAATACACTTATCCAAGCTATCCTTGTATATATATTTTTTCTTTTTTCTTTTTAGTTTTACAGAAGAAATAACAAAACAAAATAACATAAACAAAGGCAAAAAACAATAAAAATGATACCGAATCTCAAAACAAGGTGACAAGAAACCAGCGATGACTGTTATATTACATATCGTTATCTTCAAAGTGGTTACTCAGATAGCCACATATGGGCATGTAAGATGGATCAAACAATTACACATTAACTGTCCCTTTCAATAAACCTATAAAAATTAGTAGTACAATAGTACAATTATCTTAGCTATCCTGTGTGTGTGTGTGTGTTTATAGATAGATAGATATTTCCCTTTCTTTTTCCTTTTCCTATCTTTTCCCTCATCCGAGTTGTTCTTTCCTATGTGAGCAGTTTCATTCCCTTTCACAATATCTATTGTACATCTGGGATATTTTTACTCTTCAGGATCTTATACAAGGGAGGCCATAAATGCCCATCAAAGGAATGACTAAAAAAGACATGGTATTTTTATTCAATGGAGTATTATTCAGCTTTAAAGAAAGATAAACTAGTGGCTTTTATTGGTAAATAGGTGCAACTGGAATTTTTTCTATCTCTGACTATATGTGCACTGTGCTTTCTTTGTCCAGGCACTGGTTGATGAACACTCAGATGATTTCCATTCCTTGGCTATTGTCAGCAGTGCTGCAATAAATATGGGAGTGCAGATTCCCTGTGACATATAGATTTCATTTCCTTTGCCTGAATAGTGGTCTTGAGAATGCTGGATCATAATGTAGTTGTGTTTCTGTTTTGTGAGTAATATCCGTATCATTTCCATGCGGCTGTACTCATTTGCATGCCCATCAGTAGTGAACAAGAGATTCGCTTTCTCCACATTTTTGCATCTCTATTATGTTCAGTTTCATAATGAACCTTCCTCTTGGGAGGACTTGATATCTCACTTGGTTTTTGTTTGCATGTCAGAGTTTCTGTTTTGTGTTGAATGAGATGGTAAAATATGTATGAGTTTACATGTAGGTCTGACTTTCTATGTCACGATGGACATGAATCTGATTTATAATTTCAGTAGCTCACTTGAAGCATAGTGTCAAGCTTAGCCCAGAAGAAGCAGAACAGAACCATGGAGCTGAGCACTAGCTCAGTAGCCACATGCTTAACATAGTTTGATGAGTTGAAAATAGCATTTTGATGTCATGAAAGTAACAATTAAGAGATAGAGAAAATTCTGTATTAAATGTTGACTCTATGAAAGATTAAAAACTCCCAGTATTCCTCCATGAAAACTGTGACATTAATAATTATCACAGAATAGAACACAATTAAAGGAGAGGGGTAGTGATTTTGGTCCAATTTATGTGAAGAATAAGAAATTCTTATGTTGAAGGATTTGTTGCCCTGGGACCTGAGATTGCTCATATGAGATTGAGGCCACATTGTTTCTTTCCAATCGTCACTTACATAGGCTCATTATTTGTGAATTAAAATTCTCAGCTATCCCTATCACTTTTGGGTCCATACCAAGCCTAGGAAGTCCACGCTATGACTTATGAATGGATCCTTTCAAGTATAACTGGAACTACATACCTGGGACCATATCAAAAGCAACGTGCCAAGGTAACTCCAGCAGAAAACATGTTCAAGGTCTGACCAGAATAAACACACCTTAAGGAGATGATTAGATCAGGGGTGGAGAATATGCGAGGTGCTTCGATAGTCCGATAAAAATCCCTTTTACAGAATGAGGGTCTCCGTGTAGTGGGGACTAAAACTGATGTGTGCTGTTGACTATGAAGATGTGAACATAGGCGTTATTTTTGGTATCAGTCCTGGTCTGGCAGGCGAGACAGTTTTTCCACATTTTTAAGTGTCTTCTTCTAGTGGCAAAGACAGCCCTTGCGAGCAGCCCCAGTCTGGGATGCTGGGTAAATCTCCCTGGGTCTTCCTCTTAGGAATCTAGTAATTAATCCATCACATGCTCACATACATGTTTGACCTTGGGGGGTAAACAATTCTTTCTCTTCATTTAACTGAAAACGCTGGTCTGTCATTAGATATGCTTCCCTTTTTAAACAGAGGCTGTTTTCTCAGAGGGGAACTAAAAAGTTATTAGAAGAAAAAGCAGCTTTATCCAAAGGCCCCATCTGATGCCATGACTTTGTTCTTAAATCACCCTGAGGTTGCCTGGAGGCACAATCACCATGGTCTTAAAACAGCAGCTCTTTGCATTGCTGTGCAGCTTGGGCATCATCTCATGTTGTACGAAGCGAGCTTCACTGTACTCTGCAAGGTAGAAGTCTCCTTTCCTCACATTGGACTGTTTGAGGAAAGAGTGACAGTGGCAGCTAGGGATGAGTTAGCTCTTGATTTTTTATGTGTCATGCTAAACTGGCCCTGATTGGAGAAATTCCGTTAGAGCTTGAGGGGAAATGTGAGCAGAACCACATGTGGGTGGGAACTGTAAAGCAATATTGCACACAGTGGTGGGGGCCAAAGCAATGGAGATGCATCAGGGCCAAAGGAGGCCTCAAGAATAGCCCAGTGATGGCAGCCACAGATGCAACCCTTCATCTCTCCCTCTCGTCCTCCTGTGGAGAACTGTGGTGATCACAGTCAGCTGTTCATTGTTATCCAATTGGCCTAAGAAATCTGATTTTCTCCCACCTCCCTCTGGATTCCTAATCTTGCCCTAGAACCTCTGAGTTCCTTTGGGGGAAATAGGGAAGTTGTTTAAGTTTTTTACTTTTACAGTTTTTGTGTGTCTGTGGTACTGGGGATTGAGCTCAGGACCTTGTGCATGCGAGGCAAACATTCTACCACTGAACCACATCCCTAGCCCAAGTTTTTTACGTTTAAAAGCTGGATGTTCCTATCAAAGTTCGTAGCACACTCTGGTTCATCTCCAAATCACTCGGAATTGTGCAGGGAATAAAATATATCAGCCACAAACGCTATCATGCTGAAGACTTTGGAGTGAGTGTGCCTTTTCTTTAAGTTAATTTTATTGGGACAATTCAGATACACCGAATGATGACAGTCATCAGAGGGACTGTGTAGCTGTACGTGATTTATCTTGGTTCCTTTCTCCAATCCCTTCCCTTCCCTTCAACCCCTCTTCCCCTCCTTACTTAAGAGCATTGTTTCCATTTTTTCCTTCTATTCTTTTTTCTTTTCCCTTCCTTCCTTAGTCTCTCTCTGCTCCCCGTTCCCCTTTGTATTTGAACATTTTCTTCAGATTTTCCCATATCTGTTATAAATTTTGGTCCTTATTTACACTTTTGGTTTCAATGGTGTACTATTCTGCCATAAAGAAGGATAAATCTGAGACATTTTTAGGTGAATGGATGCACCTTGGAACTGTGTTGTTTAGTGAAATAGACCGGACACATACATCGAGTGACTGTACCTTGCAGTTGTTACCAACTCCTACAAGAAGCTTTAGATTCCATACATGAGTGAGATCGTATAGTATCTGTATTTTGGTATATAATTTATTTCACTTAATACATTGTCCTCTGGATTACTGCTCTTGCAATTGACAGGATTTATTAGGGCTGAGTACTATTCTATTATGTGTGAATTGTATTTTTTGTACCCATTAGTTAATGGACAATTTACTTGTGACCCTTTCTCAGCTCTTCTGAAGAGTGCTGCAATGGACATGGGATTGCAGATATTCCTTCAACACAATGATGTCATTTATTTGGAAAAATAACCAGTGATGGAATTGCTAGGGTGTGGTAATTCTATTTGGTAGTTCTATGGTAATTCTATTTCTTTGACAAAGCCTACTTCACATTCTGCATATTCATCATACTAATTTACCTTCATACCAACAACTGAGTGTTGTTTTATTCTTTTTGTTAATAATCTTATTAGTGTCATGACTAAAATTTGCATTGTAGCTTTTGGTTGGATTGCACAACGGTAAGTGCTGTGCTGTGCTGTGGATCATGAAAACCCCACAGAGCCCATGTGTTGAGACCTTGGTTCCCAGACCTACTATTGAGAAGTGCTGAAAATTTAGAGGTAGGGTCTAGTTGAAGGAGGTTAGGATATGTCTATATTGGAAATATTGGGATGCCTGCCCCTTCCTTCCTTTCTCTGTTTCTTCCTGCTCACCAGGAAGTGACCAGAACTCCTCAGCCAAGCCCCGCCAACGTGATACTCTATGCTGCCATAGGCTCAAAGCCACACAGCCAGGAGATTACAGACAGAAGGCTCCAAGACCATGAGCCCAAAGAAGCACTTACTCCTCTTAACTTGATTATCTCTGATGCTTTGTTGCAGTGATGGAAAGTGGACTAACACAGCATTGGTGAGCAATTTTTATATATTCTCTGCTGAAAAAAAATGTATTTTAAGAAATGTCTCTTCTGTTCTAGATCTCATTTCTAATCAGGTATTTAAAAATTTGGTATTGATTTGTTCCTGACGGATTATATGCATCCCTTGTCAGATACACAAGTAGCAGATATTGTCTCCCACTTTGTAGGCTGGTTTTACGCTCTGTTGATTCCTTTGCTGGGCAGTAGCTTCTCAGTTTGATGTAATCCTAGTTTTTGCTTTTGCTTGGTGCTCATACATTGGAAATTTTAAGTTCAAAATCCTTTCGCGGTTGAATGTCATGTCACTTCTCCCCTGTTTGCTTCCAACAGTTTCTGGTTTTATGTTTGTCTCTAATACATTTCGAGTTTATTTTCACATGGGGAGAAGGATAGAAGGATAGAGCAGAAGATTCATCCTTGTGCCTGGGGGCACCCAGAAGCACTTGCTGCAGAGATTGGATGGGAAGGTGCAGTGACTTTTCCTCTAACATTTAGAGCAAGACAAGGATGACTATTCAACAGTGGACCAAAAGACCTTGCCAGAGAATCCTTTACAAAACAAGGAAATAAAAACGTGCAAATTAAATAGGAAGAATTTGGGGCAGGGGGATATAGCTTGGCGGCACAAGCACCTGCCTGGTAAGTGCAAGGTCCTGAGTTCAATTTCTGACACCAATAAAAGGAAGACCTCGAATTCACTTCTGTATTTGCAAATTACAAATGTTTACACATAGAAAATCCTAGGGTTCTATCAAAACATTGTTAAAGCTAATAAATGGATACAGTGAAGTTGCAGAAATTAAAATGGACAAAAATCAGTAAAATTGCTATGCCTCCATAGTTAAGTATCTGTTAAACAATTTAGGAAAGAAACCTCATTGAGCAAAGTTGTAAAAATACACAGACATACATTTAACAAAGAGAGTGAAAACTAAAATACTGGTTAAATTACTTGAAGAGCATAAGATTCTGTGTGCATGGATTAGAATGATTCTTTTTAAATTTATTCATAGCATTCAAAGTAAAATGTATATATCCTATGTCCATAATAAAATTTCAATTCCATTGTGAGTGGAAAAATAAAAAAGTAATTCTTGCTAGGCAGGTGCTTATTCCACTGAGCAATATCCCCAGCCCTAAAAAAGTAATTCTTAAATTCGCACGGAGCCATCAAAGATCCCAGAGAGCTGAAGCAATCATGATAAAAAGGCACAAATCACATTTTGTGAATTCAAAATATACTATAAGGATATAGCAAGCAGTGCAGCCTGGTGTTGCCTAAAAATGTACATGTAAACCAAAGCAAAAGAACAGACCAGCCAGATGTAAACCCGTATGTCTACAGCCACCTCCACTTCAACAAAGCTGTTAAGGACATACCATAAGGGAAATACCTACTCTTTTAAAAATAATTTTGCAGACTCATTCTTTTTGGGCACAGGCATAGAACTTGATCAGTTGGGTTTTATTTATTATTTCAACGAGGATAACTCATTAAACTTTTAAAAAATAATGATTTTGTATTTTATATTATTTTAATGCTATTCATTGTTAGCCAAGATGTAGTGGGTCTTTCGTCAACTGTGCATTTCTATTTGAAGTCACAAGGTTTAAACAGGAAATTCTGCAGCCTATCTGATCATCAAAGGGAACCTGATCCATATCTCCTTTTTGGAATTGTGGATTTTTGAAGACAGTATATGATATTAATTTATGATTATTTTGATATTCAATATATTTGATTGGCTATGGGAAGAAAAATGATATCCCTAGGATATATAGTATAAATAAGTTTAATGTTAATTTATATAAGAGAATAAATCTATTCCCTCTATCTGAAAGACAGTGACAAGGGCTTCACTTATTCTGCAGTGACTGACTACACGTACTTAGTCAAGCTAAGCCGGGGATATCAGTAAATTTCTGTAAACATCTACTTACATTAATAATGAATTGGTTAATGTGCATTTATCGTTTCCTGTAAAGATCTTTGTTAACCACTAATCTGTTATTTTCCAGTTATCTAAGAAATTCAGATGTATTCCAAATTTCTCAAGATTTTAAAATCTGAGTTTAGGCTCTGTTATGGTTGATCCT